>APFE031686310.1:27607-51555 GCA_000404065.3 Pinus taeda
AAGAAAAACATCTAAAATTATTATGTAACTACTTAAATAAAATATTCTTAAATTATAATGGGAAAGCTTTAACAAAATCTCGTTTAAGCCTTACTACTAAGGCTCCAATACTATTACAACAACTAAAAAAATTCCAACAACTACATTTATGATATTCTATCATTTATTAATATAGAAATATGTTGAAAATGCAATTTAAGTTTTTCTTCTAAACCTTTGTTGCATTTGAGTCTCTTCCTACATTAATACAAATTCTTTAGATTGATTGATCAACATTGAGTTGATAATAATAATATATATATATAATATATATAGTATATATTATATATATATATAACCAGAATTGCTTTTTACTTTTTATGGATTGATTTCTGTTTGGAATTGATTTTATAGTCTCCATTTTACATTTATTGCATATTTAATCTATTATTAACTTAACTCTTTTGAATACTTTATAAATAATTTTTCTATTGCTTTTTTCATAAAATATATGCCTAGAATTTAATCATTCATTTACTGACAACATATTTCAAAATAATATAATCTATTGATAAGAAAAAAACAATGACCCCCTTAATAAATATTTATAACTCTTTTTGGTATGCCCCTAAGTCAACATGTTTTTTTTTATTATAATTAATTATGTGTCACTTTAATTATATAATGTTTTTCTTTCAAACATTTTTACCTACCTTTAATAGATAGCTTGATTTTATGGGCAAATTGTGTAGGAGTCATATAAAGCTTTGAAATATCAAGCTGTCAAATAATGTAACATAAATACTTATAAGCATTAGTTATTTAAGAATATAGAGAGCAAACAAGAGCCAATTGATGCCATTTGTTGTGGAAATTTTTGTTATAAATGATTTTCATGCAAAATAGAAATTTATTGTTTCAAACTGAACACTTTTGAATCTTAACTTTGGAATTTAACTCTAAAAATCTCCCTACTTAAAAACTTTAAAAATTCTATTCGTTTTAATATTTTCAAAATTTGTTTTAATAGTAGAAACCTAAATTGAAAAGTTGAAGAAGATCTAAACTATTATAATGTGGCCTACACTTGTTATACATGTATGTTATATTGTTTTTGGTTTAGTCATTTTTTTTTACTTTTTAATTAATTATAAATTTTAAACAATCCTATAAAATTTTATTAAAATTTTGAAAAAAAAATATTATTTCAATATTTGAAAAATTTTAAAAATTATTTTTAATTTCTTAAAATTTTAAATTTTGTTTTTTTTCCAATTAAGACATGTACCATGAATGGCTGGTTTTAAAATGAATGTCAGATATAAAAATATATTAAATATTAAAAAATAAAAATAAGAACTTTCACTTATGAAGTGTGAAACCTTATTTATGACATTAATTTCAATATGTTTACAGTACACCAGAGAATTTATTGTTCTAGTTTAATATATTGTCTTATAAAATTAAATATATCTGAGATGTATATCCCTATACGATTATGTTATAATACAATTGTACGCACACTTATGCTATTCCTTTCCATGTAATTAGTGTTTTTGTTATATTATTGTGGCAATTTTTTAAAATGCATTATTATCGATGTAGTTTTTATTATTATTAATTTAACCATATCGATGTAGTTTTCTTATTATTAATTTAACCATATGTTTGATTGAATTTCATTGTCATTCAATATTTGAAAAACAAAAAGCCACATAGAACCACACCTCAAGCCACATATAATATTCACATGCTCCGCATGACCTCTTTATGTTAGAACTCAGAAGCCTTGGCAACTAAATACAAAAATATTTACAACTAATACTTATTCATCCATTAATCACCATCATAACCGCTTCCGTCTTCTCAAAAATTTTCATTTTATCGAATTCTTATATTCCGCCAACCCCTCCCCCTCACATTCAGGTCCAATAAAAGGGATTTGTTATAGTCTAAACATTTGCATTTGCATTTTCAATATGTACTTGAATAACTTTTTCTTAGAGTTGAGTATTATATTTTTTATATATACTAATTTTATTTTTTTAATGTGAGATAATTTTATTAAAAATTGGAAAATTTAAGTATTAACGATAAATAGGGAATAATTATTATTAAAATTAAACATTAATTATAATGTTTTTTTTTTTTTTTGCGAGGACATACTTTTCATCAAAAATTAAGAAAATTACATGTTGTATGGTAGCATATGAGAAAAGCTTTTACTACTATCCAGAAAAGTATCCGTCCAAAAGTCATGAGTACAAAATTTAATATTTACATATCATCCTTCATTAAACTTGAAGGGTCAAAAGTAAACCAGGCCAAGTCTGTAAACTTTAAACTAACAGCTGCAATATAAACAAAAAAAAAAAAAAAATGCAAAAAGAATGATCACATAGATCAGTCCTGAGAATGTCCTGCCCCTTTGATGAAGGGTCTGTGGTAGATCTGGAAAAAGGTCCCATCCCTGTACTCCTGGATTAACCAGTGTCCTCTGGTCAGCTGCACAACCTCTTTGGAAAGAAGATCAATGACTTCATTCCTTTCCCTGTAGATATGAGAGCAGACAAATAACTCAAATTGAGATTTTAAGTATATAGCACCCTCCACCAAGTCTCTGAGTCTGTGCAAGTGATGGTTATAGGTCCCATTGATCCAATTTATGATGCGCTGTGAGTCCCCAAAAATCTGAATTCTGTGACACTGTTATTCTCTGGCAAAAAGGAGGAGATGTCTAAGGCTGTTTAGTTCCGCATAATTGTTTGTGCCCCTCCCTAATCCCACTTTTATTTTGAAAAATAGAGTCATTTAAATGAAGGAAATCCCCCCCTCCACAGCCCTCCGGCTGGGCCAAACCATCAAAATATGCCCACGACTTACTTTTGTCTATGATTTCTGGTTTGATGACTCTAATGGGACGCTGGATCGGATCCTCTGGGATCGCATTGAAAATGGCCAACATATGATTTCACATCACCGCCCCCAAGATATTTTTATCCTAGAAGATTCTTTGATTTCGGATAATCCATATACCCCAGCATACAATGAGAGGCATGTTTTTTAATTTCTATTTGGCAGCACTTGACCGCCAAGCCTACCAAGCCTCGTTTACATTATGTCCTACCCAACGAGTTTGTATTGAGAGTGTCGATGTGGTGATGTTCCAGATTTTGGTTGAAATCAGGTAATGAAGGAAAAGGTAATATGTATCTTCCGTGTTTTCTTTGCACAGGCAGCAGCGAGAAGGGTCATCGAAGCTGTGCTTTTTTAGATTTTTCTTTGTGGGGATTTTATTTGAGAGTATGCCCCACATGAAGAGTCGGGCTTTGTGAGGGGCTTTCAGCTTCCAGATATGCTTCCACCACCAGCTGGAATCCCCCAATGCCTGTGTCTCCATGATCGCAACAAAGCCTGCCTTTGGGGAATATATGTCGGTGGGATCCTTTGTCCATATAAGTTTATCCTCCCTATCAGTGATTTGGATATTAGCTTCCTCCAATGCCCCCACAAACCGCAACCACTCCATATTCCATATTTCATTTATTCCCACATTCTCAAAAGCCAGCCACTGCATATTTTGCCATGTCGGGCGCCCCTCAACCGAGATGTGGGTGAGCTGTGAAATCCCTACCGCCATTAGGTCCTATCGCATATCTCTAGGTAGAATGTGTGCATTCCCTCTTCCCGCCCAGGCATCAGAGCCAATCCTGATGTGGGTACCATCCTTGAATTTCCAGGCTAATCCTTGCTTTATGATATCAAAGGAGTGGGTAATGGCTTTCCAGATGTTTGAGGCCCCCATGATGTTGTGGCTAGGACTGCAGATCCAGTCTGAAATTGATATGGGGTGGTTGTACTTGTTGTAGACCACTTCCTTCCATAGGATGTTAGTGGTAATGATTTGCCATCCCATTTTTGCTCCAAGGGCTTTTGCGAAATCCAAAGGTTCCTTTAGCCCCCAACCATCCCATTTTTTGGGCTTTACTATCCCTTCCCACTTGATCCAAGCAAAAGTTTTGTCGGCATTTTGACCACGCTAGAGGAATCTGCAGCATATCTGTTGGATTCTACAAAGTATACCTTTAGGTATCCATGCTAGTGACATCCAGTAGACTGGTATTGCCTCGAGAACTGATTTGATAAGGGCGAGCCTGCCCGCCCGAGAAAGCCATTTTTGTTACCATATATTTATTCGAGATTCGATTTTTGCGAGCATCCACGACCAGTTTGCAATACGGTACCCGTTTGGCTTTAGTATGAAACCTAGGCATTTCAAACCTAAGTCCAGGTCCTGCCTGACGAAACTGAAATGTTGGCAGGCAAATCTCTGTTCATTTGGGAGGCAGGAGCTAAAGATGATAGTTGAATTTTTGTAATTGGGCTCCATACTTGTGGCTTTGCAAAACAACAATAGAATTGACTTGAAACAAGAGGTATCACGATAAGAGCCATTTAGGAAAATAAGAACATCATCAATAAATAAAAGGTGAGATATAACAATCCTGTTATTGATTCCCACCCCTCCTAGGGTTCCATTTGTTCTTGTTGATTTTAACAGTTTGTTGAGGCCTTCCATTATCAGCAGGAATAACATCGAGGAAAGTGGGCACCCCTGTCCGAGGCCCCTCTCGACATGGAAAAAGTCTGACACCGCCCCGTTAATTACGACACTAAAAGAAATAGAAGTGAAACAACACCCAATCCAATTTATGAATTGATGAGGAAAATCAATATGGGTGAGCATGAGTTGTAAATAGGTCCAGTTCACTATCAAAAGCCTTGGATAGATCTATTTTAAGAATGGCTGCTTTCTTAGAGATGGTTTTAATTGAGTGAAGCATTTCTTGAGCGGTGCCTATGGCTTCATGAATTTGATGGTGACTAAGAAAAGAAAATTGTTCTTTGGAGATCATCCTGGAGAGGATTGGCTTAATACGAAGGGTGATGATATTGGAAGTGATCTTATATATACAATTGCAGAGGGAGATGGGTCTAATGTCATCAAAAGTTTGAGGCTTGTCCACCTTGGGGATGAGGGAAATGAAGGTGGAATTGAAAGCCTCTGACATCCTTCCCGTTGTTCTGCAGTCTTCAATGGCCAGCAGAAGGTCCTGCCCGATGAGATCAAGGAAAGTGGTGTAAAATTTGATGGGCCAACCATCTGGTCATGTGCTTTTGTCTTTGCTAAAACTTTTTAATGCTACTTCCATTTCCCCCAAAGAGATTGGGAGATTTAGTGCCTCTCTTTCCTCATCCTCAACAAACCGAGGCACAACTTCTACAACCGAAAGGATCTCAGCTATATTTCCCCCCCTTGGGATTTTATAGATGGATGAGAAATGCCTAACACCCATATCCACAAGTTGTGCAAAGGTGCTGGCATCTCTTCCATTTTGGTCTTTCAATTCCCAGATTGTGTTAATTGCTTTCCTACCTTTGGTAAACTGTTGGAAACATTTTGTGTTTTCGTCACCCAACTTTGACCATACAACTCTGCTCTTTAGGTGCCTGGTCTCCTTGGATCTTCACAACAGCCTGATCCTTTCTTTTTCTAGTTTTACAAGCTGGTCTTTTGATTGTAGAGAGGAATAACTGTTCAGGCCCAAAGATTCAAGATGATTTAGCTCTGTTTCAATCCTGACAAGTTCCTCCTCATCCCTTTTCTGCTTTGCCTTGATCCATCCGATAGATTTTTCTTTTAGATGGGTTAGGTTGTTTGATATGACAGCCACTGGGGGTGGACTAGCTTCCTGAATACAATGAGTCTAGTTATCCTTGACCAAGACATGGAAATCCTCTTCATTGAGCCATGCTACATTGAATTTGAAGGGGGAGCCTGGTTTGAGATTTGCATCATTGGTTTCCAGGAAAATCAGGGAGTGGTCTGAGCATCCCCCCGAACCAACCCATTAGCGAATTTGAGCCAGACGATTGATTAAGGGGGATTTGATTAGAAATCAATCTAAACGTCGAGCTAGTGCATCCTCCCCTGTTCTGCAGTTCCTCCAGGTTAGCATAATGCAAGCCGAATCAATACTTATAAGGTCGTGGTCGTCCAACAAATTCTCAAAAAATCCCATTAATACATCCGATTGGGCCCTATGATGCCATGAATCAACCATCCCAAGTAGAAAATTTAGGTCTCCCCCAATGATCAGGTTCTCGGCTTGCATAAAGTCCGCCTGAAACAATTGCTCCCAGAAAACTTCACGATTCTGACATGGATCGTAAATATTAATAATCCTCAGGGGGAGGTTGAGCACCATGGAGATGAAGTCGGCTCCTAGGAAACCTTTTCCACCCCAGGCATTTGAGATCCTAATTGTTTTTTTGTTGAAACCTAGAGAACAACCCCCAGAACGCCCTCTCACATCCAAGAAGAAAAACTCCCAATCAGGCAAGAAGGGTTTTAGAGCTTTGTATACAGAGGGACCATCACCTAAAGTTTCTTGCAGCATAAGGAAATCCAATTTTTATGATAAACATAGTCTATTCAGCGCCAATTTTTTATCGGGGCTGGCCAAACCCTTGCAGTTGAAAGAGAGGCCTTTCATGGGTCCACCTTTGCAGGGTTCCCCTTTTCTCTAAGGGCCTGATCTATGGGAGTCTGAATTCTTGAGGCCACCTTGAGGCTGGCCCTTTTGATTGCTTTTGAAATACGAGATTGTCTGCCCTGGGGGGCCTTGGGGGGAAGCGGTGGAGGCGGGTCCTCATCCAGTCCAAAGGCATGGAGGGAGGGTGGATTGGAGTGCAAGTTGTAACGGTGAGAGGAACCAGAGGCCGAATCCCCAGAGGGGTCGCGGGGGTGAATTTTATGGACTGTAGAGCAGGAGGAGCTCAGTATGGGTGTAGGGGCAGATGCCACAAGGCAAATGGCGGGGCTCAACTTAACATAATTGGAAGAAAAATTAGAAATATAATTTGTAGGAGTAGAAACAGTTAACATACAATCATTTGTAAATTGAGTATGGAGAGGAGAAGAGGTACCCGAAAAACCCAAGTTCTCCCTGGTGCACGCTCTGGTAATCGGGGCTTTCATGTTCCAGTTGTCTAGCTCGGGGTGCACAGAAGACGACCCTTCCAGACCTTTCCTCGAGATGCCTTGTAGCGCGTTGAGGTCCTGTTTGGTCAATTTAGTGTGTCCTAAATTGCTGCATTTAATTGTCAATCCGGGATTCGTAAGCTGACAAAGTGCAGTGCACTATATGTGCAAGATAACCTATTTCTTACTTTTGTCGTTTTTTATTTTTATGTTTTGGGGGTTTTTATCTTCGTTGATTTCCTAATGTGAGATGGAAATTCTAAAAGACAAGTATGGATATATATGTTCAAGACAATGATGTCATTTATAATGATTTCCCAAACTTCAAACTTCAAAAGGGTTTTAAAACATGTAATGACAAAATTAATTCCTAAAAGAAAATGAAAATGTGCCACTATACTAGTCAAACAAACTATGAACTATTGATCATGAAACCCATTACCCTTGCTGCTGTCTAAATACAAAAGAAACTGTGCTCAAAGAAATCCAAGAATTGCAAGCAAAGTAAATCTAAAATAAAATTACATCAACTCATATTCTGACCCCTCACCATTAGTCTCGCTATGGCTTTCAGAGGTAACTGATAATGACATGAGTAATTTAATATCTAATCTAACTAATAAAGCAAATGTACAAAACCGAAATAAATAAGACAGTGCTGGAATTAAAAACTAAGAAAAATAAATCAGCAGAAGGACAAGAATGATTCCATGTCATTATTCATTGTAAAACTATGTGCAAATGCCCGGGCTGCCTACTGTAATCTGGAACAAAGACACTGATCAGTTAACAACAATATAAAGTATGAAAAATTATGGACAGAAGCAAAACGTTAATACCATAAGAGATGCAATATATACACGTGAATAACTATGGCATAATGAACGTAAAGAAATAAAGCATGAAACTATACAACAATAAACAAAACCTCGGCATGTGCAGGGGCCCTCTGCACAACCTCGGCCAGTCAGCTATCAACCACGAATTGAGCTTATAAACAAAGTCTTCTCATGTATTCAAAATGCAGTCATAACATAGAAATAAAGTCACGGCACAGTGGGCTCGTTAACAGCCAAAATTACATTACAAAAGCTAACTACTATGCGTATGAGAAAAAATTATTTATAACAGAGGATGACATAACTACTTTCCTACAATCTGCGCTGATAAGAGACACGTGAACAACCACGTCCAGGAATCTAGCATTATGGTTGCCGTGAAGATTAAATCTTTGGAGGGTGGTTGTTGGATTCGGCTTATGGAGCAGTCCACAGGTGTTGGTATGTCCCCTAAGATTTAGGAATGACCACACAAGTCTTCACGTGGTGAAAAACAGAGTTCTGCCACCGTAGGACTCTTAGGTTGACCACCGCTTGACTACCTTTGACTATGGCCTATTTTGATGAATTCGACTGAGCCAATAGGACTCGATCCATGTCCACGTCGTTTTCAACTTGCTCATGTGGCTTGATTCGCCTGAAGACACCTGCAATATAGACTTTAACAAAATGGTTGCGGAAAGTGATAAGATTCCGCAGCTCATAAACAAAAATCTAGTTCAAATAGCAACACAAAGACATAGTCAAGAAACCACTTTAAATGCTCTTTTATAACTAATATGCAATGATATTGATGGTTTAGGAGGTTCAGTTGAATGGAAAGAAGCTAGAAAAATGTGTAGGAAAGATGCAAGTTTGGGGCTCAACATACCCCCACTGTGAAGGTGTTGCATGTCCTCATGCAACCAAAATTTTGACTATCCCTCCTTCAAATCATATGTTCTGAAGCTTTTGCCAGTACATCCAACCCTCTTCCTCTCTTTCTTGGTGCTGCTAACATCCTGGGCTTCTTCATCAAGCATCTGAATTTAAGATTTATTAGTGATCTACTTATCTTCTTGCACTTTTTCTTCAATTTCTTGTTCTTTTTCTGCCAAAGCCCGAGATGTCGCATGGTATTATCATGGATGATCTTGTCCAGTTTTCTCTGCTCTTTTAGTGCTTCATTTTCATTTTTAATATGTCTATTTAAAATATCCAACTCAAAGACTTCTTGTTTCAACAATTGGACTAGAGCTTCTTGTGCTGTGTGAGGCTGAGTGGATGAAGTGCTGGGACCCATGGATGTTCTTTCTAAGGATTCTATGTAATCATACACCTCTTTCTGCCTTGGATTTATTTCGGGTGTCGTTTTCCTTAGGCTGTCCGCAAAAATGCTGTGGAGGAGAATTGACTTCAAAATCTGGCCAAAAGGGACTCATGTCAACATCTTGAGGGCTAGTTTCAACGTTTGGTTGAGAATGAGGTGGACTATGGCTAGCTAGAGTTTGTTAAGGTGTTCCTCCTCCCAAATCAATAAAATGGGGTCCTTTCGTTTGTGATTTTCTCCATTTTCCCTTAAGCCTACTTCTTCTTCTTACATGCTGTGGACTACTATCTTCTTCCTTCTGTTTTTCTTTTCCTTTATTTTTGGCCATAATTGACTGTTCCTGAAGGTGAACTAGTCTCTCAGACAATACTTGATGGTCTTCTTCTAAGGAAGGGGTTTGATGCACAACCTCAATGCTTCTTTTCTCTTTTGATTTTGTTGGCTTTTTACCTGCGGTCTTTTCCTTCCTCCTTTTAGACAGTCTTTCTTCTCTACTAGTTCTTTTAACTGTGTTAGTAGGAGTGCTTTGAGTTTTATCACATGTTCTCTTTCTTCTACTTCTTTTTGATGCACTGCCTTCAGGGGTTTCTTGGGGTTCTTCAAAGAAATTTCTAATTAAAAATTACTCCTAGGTGTCCTTTTTCTCTTTTAATTGTTTTTCTATCAAGATTTTCACGAGACCATGGTGATACAAATGTGGTTCTACATCCCCCAGATGCTTTTGGACGGTCACAAACATCTTTTTCAAACTGTTTAGTAAAAAGTATGGTAGATTGAGGGTCTGGTTCTCTAAAAAGTTCATCAACGGTCGTGTATGATACATGTGCATTGCTCCAAAACATCCCTCACAGGTGATAAACTTTTGAATAACCAACAATAAACTAGCCCACTCTTCTTTTAAAGCATGGACATGAATTCCCTTTTTGAAAATGGTGACATCCATACCTGGGTTACGTAGGATCACTCTCCAAGCTTCCTCGCCAATGTTCTTGTTCTTAAACCAGCGTTCACCTTCTTGGGGAAGTTCTGTAGTAGCTGCTATGGATGCCTTGGTCATTGTAAACTTGAGGTGCCCAATTTCTACCTCCAGTCCGTCAAAAGACCTTGCAAAAGCCTTTGTAACATCCTTATGGTAGCCTTTAAACTTTTGAATAAACCGAAGCCATTTTGCCTTTTTCAGTATGTCCTTCACTTGCAGGCATCCTTCCATAAATTTGGGTCCCTCTGGTTCTGCCCTCAACAACCGACCCATCCTTCCTTCTGTTCTTTAAAACTCGTCTGTGTGAGGAGGGTTTAGCAGAGGTAAGATGGCTGAATTAGCGGAAATGAACAGGGTTTATGAGGGAGACCATTGATTGTAAGCGGATATCAGAGAATAGGTACATGGGATGAAGCGGAACAAAGAACAAAATGGGGTGAAGGCTTATGTGAGCACGGTGGAAATGTAGCCATGAGGTCAATATAATAGTAGGGGGAGTAAAGTGCATTCGGTAGTATTTAAAATTGGGTGGCTGCAGAGTAGACGCAAGCACGTTTATGAAACGGTTGCAGATTGTGTGCGGCTGAGAGAAGTCGTAGTCAAATCAACCACGTTCCATAATTACAAGTGGAATATCAAAGTATAGCCAAACACGAGTGAAGACCGGAGGCTTGATTATAAGGCCGTTTAAAAACGGATGCAAATATTGTGGGGGAATCATATAGAGATCATGAAACCGTTATGGAGTTATCAACGCAATCATTGCATATTATGGAGCCATGGTCTATAACTATGTAAAACTGTGTTTGAATGCCATTTGAAATAAATTTTTACTCATACCTTAGAATTCTTGTCATTTTTCATTAGTCTTCAATCAGTTGCTCCTCGTTGATACTTTTGAATGCCTCATGTCTTCATAATATGTCCTCATCCTTGCATTTGATTTCATGATTGTTGAACTAACATCTGACTGTAAATTTTTGAAAAACATAGTGGTGGCTGCATAAACACAACTGGTTGCGGAATCAATGAGCAGCCGCGGAAACTGACTCTAGCTCCGGAAACTGACCCAACAATATTATAACTGAATGATATGTATAAACCATGACTGAATGGATGAAAATGGTCATAAATTTTTTTATTAATGGACTGAAATGAATGAATTGGAGTTGAATGAAATGAAGTGATGTGGAATGGAAATGAGATGGAGTGGGATGGAAATGAAATGAAATGGAATAAAAAATTTGAGAAAGAGAGAGAGATTTTTTTTTGGAAAACATAGGGTGTCAGGAGTTCCTGATTTTCACCCTATGTTTTCTGTATAAGACTGCCAATCAGTGATTGGTTTTCAGGCTTATACAATTTTTTTTTTTTTGAAAAGAAAAGAACAAAGGCTAGGCTAGTGGAGAAGAAGGATTCTTCTTCACTAGCCTTATTGCAGAATTACTTGAAACATTTTGACAAATCCTCATTTTGAGAGGCTTATGATAGATCTTTAATCTGTGGCCATTCACAATAAGAGGAGTTTGAGATTCATCAATGGTCTTGATTCTTACCGCTCCATTGCTAAGGACTTTGTCAATCTCATATGGCCCAAGCCAATGAGTCTGAAATTTTCCTTTAAAGTCTTTAAACTTGGAATCAAATAGCAATGCCCAATCTCCTTCTTGAAAATTTCTCTCTTTGATATATTTGTCATGCCACTTGGCTCTTTGATATTGAACTAGATCAGTTCTTAGGATTGCTTCTTGTCTGATCTCATCTAGCTCATTCAACTGCTCCATTCTATGCTTTTAGGCTTCTAATAGATCCATCCCCAACTAAACTGCCATCTTGAAGGTTTTGACTTGGAACTCAATGGGGAGCAGGACTTCTTTCCCATAAACAAGTCCATAGGGAGAATGTCCTGTTGTATTTCTCCATGTAGTTCTGTAGGCCCACAAGGCTTCGGGAAGCCTTTATGCCCAATCTCTTCTATGTAAATGAACAGTTTTGGTGATGATACTTTTGAGAACTTTGTTTGTAGACTCCACTTGACCATTTTCTTGCAGATGGTAAGGAGTAGATCTTTTGTGTTTGATTTTGTATTCTTCCATCAGCTTCTCCACCAAGTTGGATGTGAATTGACTTCCCTGATCTATCACAATTTCTCTTGGAACACCAAAGCGAGTAAAAATATCCTCATAAAGAAAATTAACAACTGAATTTTCAGTAGCAGAAACTAACGCTTTGGCTTCTACCCATTTAGTGACATAATCAGTACATACCAAGATATACTTCTTTTTCTTAGATGGTGGATTAATAGGTCCAATGAAATCTAAAGCCCATTTTTCAAAGGGTTCCATGAGTACCTGTGGTTGCAATGGTATTTCATTTGAAAGGGTAGGTTTCCCTACTCTTTGGCAGCTGTCACACCTTTTGACATATTGTTTTGCATCTTTAAAGAGGGAAGGCCAAAAATATCCCAAAGAAAGGATTTTATAGGTTGTCATTTTGTCAGCAAAGTGTTCGCCGCATGGTTTATCATGACATGCGTTGAGGATATCAGGCATTTCATCTTCCCTAACACATCTCCTAATTACAAGATCTGGTCCTGTTCTAAACAATTCGTTAGAAATCCATGAATATTTTGAACTCTCCTGAATAATCTTTCTTCTTTCACTTGGAAATAAATGTGGAGGCAGTTTCCCTGTAACCAAATAGTTAGCAATATCTACATACCAAGGGGTCTTAGTAGTTACTGCAAACAAATATTCATCAGGAAACTTATCCTATACAGGAGAATATTCTTTAGTATTTTGAATCCTAGACAAGAAATCAGCTACTTTATTTTGTTTCCCTGGTCTATCCAACACAGTAATATTGAATTCCTGCAAAAGTAGGATCCATCTTGTCACTCTGCCATTAGTAACAGTTTTATTCATTAGATATCTAATCGCAGAATGATCAGTATGACTAAAAGTTTCATATCCTGTTATATAATGTCTAAACTTATTGATTGCATGAACAACAGCTAAAAACTCTTTTTCAGTTACAGTATAGTTCAACTCAGTGGGAGTCAAATTTTTACTGGTATAGTAAATGGCATAAGGGACTAAATCCTTTTGACCCAACATAGCCCCTAGAGCTGTATCTGAAGCATCTGTAAAAATATGGAAAGGGAGTTTCCAATTTGGTCCTCTCAAGATAGGTGCTTCAGATATTCTTGTTTTCAAAGTTTGAAACGCTGATTGACAATCAGGATCCCATTTGAATTCACAGTCTTTTGTAAGCAGTTTGAAGAGTGGAGATGCTATTTTAGTGAAGTTTTCTATAAATCTTCTATAGTATCCAGTAAATCCTGGAAAACTTCTAACATCTCTTTGACAATTTGGAATAGGAAACTTGGAGATGACTTCAACTTTTGATCTATCAACTTTAATCCCATCTCCTGAAATATGATGCCCCAAAACAATACCTTCAGTAAACATCATAAAGCATTTTTCATGGCTTAATGAAAGGTTTGTTTCTTTACATCTTATAAGGACTTTTTCCAAATTTTCTAATGCCTCTTCAAATGAATTACCATAAACTATAAAATCATCCATATAAACCTCTACACAATCATGAATTAGATCAGAAAAAATTCCTAGTACTGCTCTTTGGAATGTTGCGGGTGCATTACATAACCCAAAAGGAAGCACTCGATAGGAAAATGTCCCCCCTGGATAGGTAAATGTGGTCTTATCTTGATCTTCAGGTGCTGCCTGAATTTGATTATAGCCACTAAAACCATCCAAAAATGAAAAGTACTTTTTGCTTGCTAATGTGTCTAATACCTGATCGATAAAGGGAAAAGGAAAGTGATCCTTCAAAGTTGCTTTGTTCAATTCCCTATAATCAATGCATACCCTCCATTTATCATTCTTTTTAGGTACTATAACCAAAGGAGAAACCCATCGGCTATCTGAAATTGGATAAATGAAGTTTACATTGAGTAGTTTTTGGAGCTCTTCTTTCACTATCTCCCTAACATTTGGATTCATCCTTCTTTGAGGTTATCTAATTGGTCTATTGTTTTCCTCAATATAGATATGATGGATGCAAGTCTTAGGATCAATACCTTTCATATCAGTATACTCCCATGCAAATGCAGTAGAATATTTTTGCAAGATTTTGGTTAGTTCTTCCTGTTGTGACTTTTCCAAATTTTTGTTGATATTCAATGTTTTTCCTGGAAAAATCTCAATGGCAGAACTACAAAACTCTTCCATAGAGTAAAGAGACATTTTTGTCTTGATGATAAATATTCAATGTCAGATTCCAACTGAAATTGTGTGGGGTCATATTCTGAAGATGTCTCAAAATTTTCTAATGTGTTCAGAATTTGACTATCCTCACTGATTTCAGAAATGGTAAAGACAGGGTGTATAGTGTCCTCATCATCGACCCATTCATTATCTCCTACTTCTGCAATTGCTTTTGCTGGAGGATACACATTGAATTTCTTTGTAGAATTACCATTAGAAATGTACATATCCCTATATCTACAACTAATGAAAGCATCAGCTGTGGCTAGCCAAGGTCTTCCTAAGATAAGTGGGTGCCCTCCTAGATTACTCTTGGGAGTAAAAATCATAAAATCTACTGGATATTCCCAAGAATCTAAGGAGACTGAAATATCTTCTAATACACCATCTGGTTTGATAATTGATCGATCTGCTAGTTGTAAAAGTAGGTGTAAAAAGAAGATTAGGAAGTTTAAGTTGTTCCATAGTCTGTCTACTCATAATGTTGATAGCAGCCCCTAAGTCAATCAAAGTATTTGGAATTTCTACCCCATTTATATGTGTCTTGACAATTGGACTACCGGGATCTACATACTTCTGCATGGTAATTTTTCCCATCATGATATCTGCAATTTTTCCTACCAGGTGGATTCTTCTTGTATCTCTTGGTTTCCTTCCTGGTCTTTTGAGACTCAACTCCTTTATTGTTTTTGCTAGAATAGGAATCTCTCTAATGGATTGTAGCAAGGGAATCTTGATACATACATTCTTTAACTCATTTAGAAAATCATAGTTAGGCAACAAGATTTGTTTTTCCACTCCTTTATCAATTTGTAATCTTTCAAGGAAAGGAGGTGTGGATGAAGATGCAGGTTGCTCAACTATAGGAGTTGTGGGGGTTGACTTTTCTTTCTCTTTTTGAATGTTTGAGTTTTGAAGAGATGCTTTCTCAGAACCTTTATTGTCTTTGAGAGAGTCCTCCTTAGAGGTATCTTGCTCTTGAACATCTATAGAAGGTTTTTCTAAAACTCTACCAGACCTGAGTTGTACATCATTGAAAAGAATAATCATATAGGTAGGAAATTGTTGTCCTTCTATCATGTACGTATTCTGAGGATTTTTATTGTTAGGATTTGGCAATGGCTGAGCTGGAAGTTGATTTGTCTTTTGTTGGAATGGAAGCATGAGTTGAGGATTTGGATTTTGTTGAGAAGGTTGTTGTTGTGGAAATGGCAATGAAAGTTGTGGATTTGGGTTTGGAAGTTGTGGAGCTTGTTGATTTTGAAAAGATGGAGGATATTGATAAAATTGAGCAAATCTCCCATAAGGATTTTGCATACCTTGTACCCATGACTGATATGGATTTTGAGGTTGGGGCCAAGGTTGTTGCCAAGGATTCCAATTTGGTGGGGGTTGAAAATTCATAGGGTTGTTAAACCCTTGAGTTTGTTGCCCCTGCCAAGGTCTTCTTGCAAAAAAACAGACATATTCTACTGAATTTGGATCTTCTTGAAAGACAGTTTTGAGTCCAAGAATTGAAGGACAATCCTTGGTCTCATGATTCTCTGAGCAAATCATACATGTTTCTACAACTTTTGCATCCAAGGGGCATTCCCTTAGAGTATGTTTCTTCCTACATTTCAGACAAAAGATGGCTAGAGCATCAGTTTCTGCTTTCTGCTTATTTTGAATTTTAAGGGTGTCTAGTTGTTCACTAAGGCTCCCTAAGATATCAGTTTTGAATTCATCAAGAATATTCCCAATTTCTGCCCTACTTACTGATCCAGTTGCAGATTCGTTTGCCCTGATAAGAGAAGGATCTCTAAGCCCTTTTCCCGTTTTAGATTTCCCCCTTGAGAGATGGACACATAGTTCTGCTATGTCATGAAGTGGAAGTTAAGAAATGTCTCCCTTCCCCATCATGTTCAAAATATCTATCCATTCATCTCTGATGGCTTTTAATAGAAGGGCTTTCAAAGTTTCCTCATCTAAGTTGCTCATCTTTGCTCTTTTTAAGTAGTATTGAAATCTTTCAAGTAAATCCTCCAAATTTTCTGACGCAGAGACACCCCTGCGATACCAGAATCACACTCTACTCATGCAAACAACGAATACATCAAAACTGTCCATATAAAGTTTCAGATTGCTGGCAATTTCATACACTATCTTTTCCACACGCAAGCTCTTTAATCTATGTTCACAATACCATTCCTCCGGAAGCTAATAACATCTATTTCAACATTTGAAAACCATAATTACACATTGTACTTTTATAGAACCCAACATTTCAATTCCTCCACATGAATGCCACACAATTCAATTTCTCTCCCACCTTATTCACAATGCTTCGATACATAGATCCATTTCGCTCCCATTATTAATTGAACCAAGGTTTCAAACATATATGTGCGCCTTTATCTTTTTAACCCAGATATTGAAACTAGCATTTTCTTACCTTCTCTATTATCGAACCCGACTTTCCTCTATATCAGTGTTGTGCTTGTCCTCTGCTCTGATTTCTACATTCATAAAAACAACAACATTTCCAAAAGAAAATTGCGCAAATCATACCTTTCTCCACTTGGATACAGTCTTGGCACATTCAATAAGAACCACTTTTATCATTATTGGCTACCAGTTTCCCCACGAGTCTTAATCCATCCTTCCTTTCCGATATGTGATTATCGGAATATAATATCTTGGTTCTTTATCATTAAAACAACGTTAAACGCTTTCAAACCAATTTCATATATACAATAATTGCAGCAACCCAGATTTGATTTATTCGATGCCAAATCGATTTGCCAATTGTTGTATTACGATATGCCACAAGAATTGGGCATTTAACCACGATTTGATATGGTATTACTACACCTTCTCAATTGCAATGCGCTCCAACTTCGATCTGCACTGACATAATATCAATCGGCGGTCTCAATCATTAGGATTGAATGCCACTTAACTGTCGCCCGATTCCACCATTCCGGCACAATGCAACCTCTATACTCCAATGCGCACCGATATGATATCAATCATTGTTTAAAGTGATTCAAATTCTTACCTACGCCAATTTCACAACGCCGATGTAATTCTCCACTGCTCTGATCCGAAGTTCCCGGATCCGACTTGATTTCCAACCTGACTTATAGCAATTTGCGTCTGATTTATAGTGATATGGAACGATTCTATGTGCAATACGATTTTAAACACAATCAATTTGATCCGATGGATTATTGGACCCGACACAGTTGATAATGCTTCACGTCCGATTTTATAGCAATATGGTGTGATATAGTGATCTTGCCCGTTCCACTGCGATAATTACACAGAATCGAAACCAAGAAAGTATATTTTGCGAGGTCCGACTGATTTAGAACTAATATGTATATTAATTCATTTCCGTAAAAAAGATCCACAGAATCTCTTTAAAGCCATTTCTTGGTATTAGAGACTTCTCTCAGTTTACAACTTCTGCAATGCCATATTTCCATTAAACACATAATTCTTCCGGTCTTAATTAAAAAAACACAAATCGAACCTCTTTTCAAGCAATTACAAAGTTTGCGCAACTCAGATCATAATAAAACAATAATTATCAAGGAACAACACATCAATCCATACAACTCATTATATATGGAGTCATAAACATTAAATTTATTCAAAATATAGAACAAGACAGAATTCGCGTTGCCAATTACACAAAGACCAACTACTGTTGCGCACACACTAAAATACAATCCATCAATACTCTGAGCTTCTCGCTCCACGCCAACTATTCTAATCTAACTCCCCTCTTTAAGAATCCCTTGCTTTCTCCTACCATTTCACTATTAATTCTTCTAATAATAGCAAATAGAAACCTCCTATTTCTTCGAAATATCTTAACAACAAAATCTCCTAATCTTATCACTATTGATTACACCAATATTAATAAGTCTTATCTCTAATTCTAAATAAAACAATCATATTTATTTCCATAACAAACTAATCATGAAGTCTACTCCTCTCAGTAAACTTGAGTTGAACCAAACAGTCAATGAATTTTACTATGATCAGCCACAACATGTGGACAATCCTCCACATTATTGGCTAATGTCGATGCTTCTGCATCATTTTCATCTTCTTTTTGCACCATTTTGAATACCTCATCCTTGTGATTGGTGGGCATGCAATAGTCCAAGTATTTATCCAAAAATGTTTGTTTCATATCATTCCAAGTCTTAATAAATTGGGTAACTAATCCCGTGAACCATTTCAAAGCGGCTCCCTTCAATGTTGAAGGAAACAGTTTGAGTTTTTGAGAGTCTTCCATATAGTCATAGGTTCGGCACACGACTTCAAACTCAAACATAAATGTTTCAGGATCCTCACTTTGCAATCCATAAAAGTTAGGGAGGACAGATGGTGAGATGTTTTTCATCGTTGTATGAGTTTCCTCATCAACTATAGGGAATCCAAACGAGTTGTCTCCTTCCTTATTTCTTCCATTATTACCTCCACCTCCACCATTGTTACCTCCATTATTTCCTCCTTCTCTACCTCTACCTCTACCTCCAAATCCATCTACTACTTCCTCTGTCATGATAGTTTCTTTAGAGTCCTCTGGTTCTTCTATCAAGGGAGGATGAGAGGGAGTTTCTTCCTTTTCTTCTTCAGGTGATTCTACTTCTTTAATTACAATATGCTCTCCTGTAGAAGTAAAGAAAGGGTTTTCTTCTAAACGAGATTTGGTAGATGGTGTAGGAGAATCCTCTAATTCAGTTGCTCCTTGAATTCCAGGAATCTTAAGGCTAGGGGTAGATGGTGGTGAATATTATCTATGCCTTGAAGAAGATGGAGTTGTGAAAATCGAACTATTGGCTCTAGCTATAAACCTTCCCCTAGAATCTCTTGCTCTATGCATGTCATTTTTTTTTTATTTTTAAGTTGGGCTAATAATTCTCTTTCTGATCTTCTAGGTCACACTAGGTGCAAGAAGAGAGCATACTTAAGAAATTATTGAACCAATAACTCTCTTTTCTGATCCTCCAGGTCACACTAGGTGCAAGAGGAGAGCATACTTCAAAAAGTTATCAATTTTTCCCTTCTTTTTATTGTTTTTTTTAAGAAATTGGCTACCTAGTTACACTTCCCCGGCAACGGCGCCAAAATATTTGGTCAATTTAGTGTGTCCTAAATTGTTGCATTTAATTTTCAATCCGGGATTCGTACGCTGACGAAGTGTGGCACACTATATGTGCAAGATAACTTATTTCTTACTTTTGTCGTTTTTTATTTTTATGTTTTGGGGGTTTTTATCTTCGTTGATTTCCTAATGTGAGATGAAAATTCTAAAAGACAAGTATGGATATAAATGTTCAAGTCAATGATGTCCTTTATAATGATTTCCCAAACTTCAAACTTCAAAAGGGGTTTAAAACATGCAATGACAAAATTAATTCCTAAAAGAAAATGAAAATGTGCCACTATACTAGTCAAACAAATTGTGAACTATTGATCATGAAACCCATTATCCTTGTTGCTATCTAAATACAAAAGAAACCGTGCTTAAAGAAATCCAAGAATTGCAAGCAAAGTAAATCTAAAATCAAATTACATCAACTCATATTCTGACCCCTCACCATTAGTCTCACTATGGCTTTCGGAGGTAATCATAAACAACTTGAGCAATCTGATATCTAATTTGCAGGAAAATAAATTAATATCAAATTACACACTCATACTTCAATCCCTCACCATTAGTCTCGCTATGGCTTTCAGAGGTAACTGAAAATGACATGAGAAATTCAATAACTAACTTGCAGAAAATAAACTAATATCAAAATACACACTCATACTTCAATCCCCCACCATTAGTCTCGCTATGGCTTTCAGAGGTAACTGAAAATGACATGAGAAATTCAATATCTAAACTAACTAATAAAGCCAATGAATAGAACTGAAATAAACAAAACAATGTTGGAATTAAAAACTAAGAAAAATAAATCAGCAGAAAGATAAGACTGTTTCCATGTCATTAGTCATTGTAAAACTATGTGCAAATGCCCGGGCTGCCTACTGTAATCTGGAACGAAGACACTGATTAGTTAACAACATTATAAAAGCATGTAAAATTATGGATAGAAATAAAACGTGAATACCATAAGTAATGCAATATATACACGTGAATGATTATGGCATAAGGAACGTAAAGAAATAAAGCATGAAACTATACAACAATAAACAAAACCTCGGTGTGTACAGAGGCCCTCTTCACAACCTCGGGCAGTTAGCTATCAACCACAAATTGAGCTTATAAACAGAGTCTTCTCATGTATTCAAAATGCAGTCATAACACATAAATAAAGTCACGGCACAGTGGGCTCGTTAACAGTCAAAATTACATTACAAAAGATAACTACTATGCGTATGAGAATGCATTATTTATAACAGAGGATGACATAACTACTTTTCTACAATCTGCGCTGATAAAAGACACGTGAACAAGCACATCCAGGAATCTAGCATTATGGCTGCCATGAAGATTAAATCTATGGAGGGCGGCTGTTGGATTCGGCTTATGGAGCACTCCACAGGTGTTGATATGTCCCCTGATATTTAAGAACGGCCACGCAAGTCTTCACGTGGTGAAAAATGGAGTTCTATCACCGTAGGACTCTTAGGTTGACCACCGCTTGACTACCTTTGACCACGACCTTCTTTGGTGAATTCGACTGAGCCAATAGGACTCGGTACATATCCATGTCATTTCCAACTTGCTCATGTGGCTTGATTTTCCTGAAGACACCTGCAATATAGACTTTAACAAAATGGCTACAGAAAGTTGAAGCAACTGCGGAAAGTGACAAGATTTCGCAACTCAATGAGCAAAAATCTAATTCAAACAAAAAACACAAAACATAGTTAAAAACCACTTTAAATGCTCTTTATGATTAATATGCAATGATGTTGATGACTTAGGAGGTCCAGGTAAATGGAAAAAGTCTAGAAAGGTGTATAGGAAAGATGCAAGTTTGGGACTCAACAATGATCAATATGTACAAATACTTCATATCCTATAATATAGTGCCTGAATTTATTAATTTCAAAAATTACAGCTAAAAACTCTTTCTTTGTAACTGTATAATTTAATTCAGCAAAAGACAAATTCTTACTAATATAATAAATAGCATAGGATTGTTTATTTTCCTCTTGTCCTAAAGCTACCCCAATAGCCAAATCTGAAGCATCAGAGGAAATATGAAAAGGTAGAGACCAGTTAGGACCTCTTAAAACTGTTGCACATACTAACTTTTCCTTCCATGTTTCAAAATACTGTTGGCAAGCTGTGGTCCAAGAAAATTCACTATCCTTAGCTAGAAGTTGGAAAAGAGGAGCAGCTATCTTAGAAAAATTTCAATGAATCTCCTATAGTAACAGCATGTCCTAAAAGACCTCTTACTTCCCTTTGAGTTTTGGGTGCAGGAAGATGCAGAATGATTTCGATATTTGCTGGATCCACTTGGATACCTTACTAGAAATCAAATGGCCAAGTACCACTCCTGCTTTTCACATTAATCTACATTTCTTGTCACTCAAGGCGAGATGGGCTTCCTGACAATGAAGAAGTACTTTTTCTAGATTTTTGATAGCTTCCTGAAAAGAATCACCAAACATAGAAAAGCCATCCATATAAATTTCTACAAATTCTAGATCAACAAAAATGGCCAGGACTTCCCTTTATAAGCAAATGTACCCCATGGACATGTAAAAGTAGTTTTATCCTGATCTTCGGGTGTAATCTGTATTTGGTTATAACCATTGAAGCCATCCAAAAAGGAAAAATATTTCTTTCCCGCAAGGGTATCAAGCACCTGGTCAATGAAAGGGAGAGGGAAGTAATCTTTGAGAGTGGCTTTGTTTAATTCTTGATAATCAATACAAATACACCATCTTCCATCTTTCTTAGGTACTAGCACTAATGGAGAGACCCACTAACTGTCGAAAATAGGATAGATAAAACTGGCATCCAAGAGTTTCTGTACTTCTTCCTTCACAATATCTCTTAGAGCTGGATTCATTTGCCTCTGGGGTTGTTGGGCAGGTCGGGCTCCTTCCTCAATATAGATATGATGTGTGCAAGTTTCATGGGGGATGCCCTTCATATCTCATAGCCCCATGAAAAGGCACTATGATGGTTTTGCAACAAATTCACAAGTTGCTCTCACTGAGATGAGTCCAAATATGAACTAATATACAAGGATTTACCGGGGCTAATCTCAACAAGAGTAGTATCAAGCTTAGGAGTACTCAAGGGGGTGGTCAAATGTAGTGGTACAAAAGAATGAGAATCATGGTTATCTTGAAAATCTAGGCTGAAAATCTGGCTCAATAGCTCAAAATTAGGCATAGTGTCTAGATTATTCAGGAAATCTTGAATCTCATCTTCTTGTGAAGACCTAGTATGTTGATGGATAAAGGGAATGGGTTGAGTCTCCTCATCACTGCTCTGATCTAACCATAAAGTATCTCAAAGGTCCTGAATGGATCTGGCAGGGGCTTATAAGGTAACTTTCTTCCTAGAATCTCCATGCGAAATACACATATCATTGGAGTGACATCCAATATATGCATTGGCTGTAGCAAGCCATGGTCGACCCAAGATCAAGGGATGTCCTCCTAGTGGGTTCTTTGGCTGAAGCACAATGAAATCAATAGGATATTCCCAAGAGTCTAATGAGATGATCACATCGTCCAATACTCCTTCTGGCTTAATTTTAGATCTATTTGCTAATTCAAGCATAGTGGGAGTAGGGCGAAGATGAGATAACCGAAGTTGATCCATGGTTTGCTTAGTCATGACATTAATGGCTACTCCCAGGTCTATAAGAACATTAGAGACAAGGACATTACCAATATGAACTGAGACAACAGGGTTTCCGGGATCAATATATTTTTCCATAGACACACATCCCGTCATCAACTCTGCTGCCCTACCAACAAATTGATTGGTTTGGGGTTCCAATATCTTCCTCCCGGGTTTCTTGAGACAAAGTTCCTTAATAATCTTGGTACAAATAGGGATCTCTTTGATGGCTTGGAGTAGAGGTATCTTAATGAAAAGATTCCAAAGCTCTGATGCCAAGCTAGTCTCAGAAATAGGCTCACTTCTTTCCATTACTAGCCTCTCTGGGAAGGGAGGCTGGTTGGAAGAAGGTGGCAAGGACTCAGAGAGTAAGGGCTACTTAGTGACAACTTTTGGAGAATGATTAAGAGTTTCCTCTTCTTCTTTCTCTTCAACAATCACTGTCGGTTGCTTCTGATTTTCTAGTATTACAGTCCTTCCTAATCTTAATTGAATATTATGAACCCCAATTGGAATAGACTGGTACTCGAATAAAGGTGGGTTTGTTACATAGATCATTTGCACTGCTTTATTATTGTTAGGATTGGGCATAGGTTGAGAAGGAAACTGAGGAGTTCGAAAAGGTGGAGGTAAAGGTAATGGTGGAGTAGACTGACTCGGAGGTTGAGGCATTGAATAAGGTGT
>APFE031686310.1:56592-84559 GCA_000404065.3 Pinus taeda
AAAAAAGAAGAGGAGAAGAAATGAGGGGAGGGGAGGAGGAGCGGTGGACAGGAAGAAAGCAACTAGGAAGAGAGCGCTGTGACCCAACATCTACTGATTTTCCAGCCATCCTCTCTATTAATATTGCACAACCTCTTTTCGATCTCCAGAGCTTCCCTGAATTTCCGATGATGGAACTGTGAAACTCTAGCAACGACACTAACCTCCTCAATACAAACATGATGATTGGTTTTTTCCGCATGCTTAGCTAAAGCCGAAGACTTTGATCTCCTATGCTTAAGGTCAGCTGCGTGTTCATTAATCCTTTGATTGATGGAGCGACCCGTCTCACCAATATAGGGGGTCCCACAGGAACAAGGGATAATATATACCCCTTTCATATCTTTGGGGTCGATAGGATCCTTTGTTGATCTGAGGGACATACAAATGGTGTTAAGGAGCCTAAAGGTTACAGGGACACTATGCATCTTGAGAATCCTTGCAATCTTATTAGTAGTCCTTTGAACAAACGGAAGATGGACACCTGGAATCCGCTCCTTCGGCTCCCTTTTAGCAAGAGAATTCTTAGCAACTTTTAGGAAAGCCTTCTATCCCATGTATCTACTATAACCATTCTCGACAAAGACGTCAAGTAAATGGGATTTTTCTTTCTCAAAACTCTTATTATCCGAGATCCTTAGGGCCCTAGTAGCAAGGGTATTGAGGACTCCCATCTTCTGAGCAGGGAAATGGTGGGAATTGGCAAGAAGATACTACTCCGTTTGTGTTTTCTTTCGAAAAACTTGGTGGGAGAGGGAGCCATCACTATTCTTAGAAATCAGAATATCAAAGAAAGGGAGGCACCCATCAACTTCCTGCTCTTTAGTGAACTTTATGGCCGAGGATTGATTGTTGAGATGATCGAAAAAGAGATCTAATTCCTCTTGGCTGCGAGACCAGATAACATTGGTGTCATCCACATACCTTTTCCATAGCTTGGGCAGGAGATGGGAAGAGTTAAGAGCCTTTGACTCAAAATCTTCCATAAAAAGATTAACAACGACAGGGGATAGGGGTGAGCCCATGACAACCCCACAGGTTTGCTCAAAGAACTCTCGCTCAAAACTGAAAAAGGTGGAAGTGAGGCAGATCTCAACTAACCGAGCAGTGTCAAGATCTGTTAGGCGGTTGATAACCTCCAAGGCCTCATTAATAGGGATGCAAGTGTATAGGGAAACAACATCAAAACTGACAAGAATGTCCCCAGGGTCAAGATTAATGTCCTTGAGTTCATCAATAAAGGAGGCACAGTCTTTTACTAAAGACTCTGTACAATCATTATTTAAAATTATAAATATTATAATTAAGCAAAACTTTTCAGTAGAAATCACATAATAGAAATTTTTGACCAACGCTTTTAAAACCAACAAATTTAATTCATCATCGAGAAGGCATATTGCAATTATAATTAATTTGTCCCCAAATTAAAATTTCCAACCAACATGATTAAAATTATAATTTTAAAATCAACATGGCAAAATGATATGATGATAACGCAAAAATATAAAATACATAGGAATTAGTTGAAAATGACTCAATGATGAATTGAAAGCATAAAATCCGAAAGCATCACATCATGCCTTTTCGTGAAATTACCGACAAAGGACTGTGAAAAAGAGATGACGTGTACAAATGGACTAAAATTTTTGATTTACCTGTTGAATTTTATATCGGGAAGTCAAATGGTAGGTCTCAAGTCAAAGGCAGAAAACACGATAAAATGCAAATACTTCAGTTTTTTTTAAAATCTGAAGTAGAAATATGAATGGTATTGGCGCCGTGTCAAATATGGCAACGTCTGCACTGAGCCGGCGGCCCCAAAGGGATGACCTAGAAAAGCCAATCCACATCAAAGAGCATTTCTGCCCCCTCGCCCCACAAGAGAACAAGCTTCCAAGGAGGCGTGGCGCTGTGCGTGGCTGCAGTGGTTGGAATTTAAGTGAAAGTCTTCAATGTCATGGCTTCCTCAACCAGTCAATGGAATTTCTCCACTTCGACTACGTGTTTAAGTTGTTATTGACAGGAGATTTAGGGGTTGGAGCGAGCAGCTTTTCTTTTGCGATTTACTTCTGATTCCTACGACGATCTCTAGCGCAGACCCGGTATGATGCTTCTCAAAACCAATTCCCTGGTTTTCTGTCACTTACATTTTTTATTTTTTTTTTTACCTGCAGTGATCATGGATTGATTGCACGAATTCTATGACGTGCGTATTTGGCCCTTGTCGTCTGACATTTTCTTTCCATCGCCCTTTCTTTTTCCTGCAATGATCATGGATTGATTGGGTACAACTGTTTAGTAAGAATATCAGAACTTCTTCTTGCATGCATTGAAGTTAGTAAAAATTAAAATACAAATGTGATTCGATAGGTTGGAAAAGCCATTTTTCTCGTCACTCGTGCAACGAGATTTTGGTCTAAAATCAAATCCAAGCCTCAAAGTACACGTTTGCATTTCAGAGGACAGAGGCACTTTTTATCAAACTTTCAGAGAGTTTTTTGAATTCTGGCAGCGCATTATGGTATAATTAGATCAATCTAAATGCTTTTTTCCTTTTTATTTGTCCCTGCCGCCTATTCCTTTTGACGCTGTATTAATTTCCATTGACCAACCAATGTATTCACTGTTTTAACCGTGTTTTTAATAAAAACATTCCATCAAAACTTATATGGCTGGCTAGGATGTGTAATTTTCATGGCTTT
The DNA here is from genome assembly GCA_000404065.3 of Pinus taeda. Lineage (NCBI taxonomy): Eukaryota > Viridiplantae > Streptophyta > Pinopsida > Pinales > Pinaceae > Pinus > Pinus taeda. The sequence continues at coordinate 59,334 of APFE031686310.1, forward strand.
CATTCAAACTTAGGACATAAGTTTTGAATTTCATTGAATGTTGAAATAATGTTAATTTGGAGTTAGCATTACTCGGAAAACATACATTTAATGTTTGTGGTGTGATAATGCTTTTACATTTCTCAAATTCAAAGTCCACCGCTTTTCTGCTTTCTGCATCTACAGCTGCCACTGCTTTTGGCCGCCTGCAACACCTGCCATCGCTTTTGTCCACCTACAACAGCTGTCCTAAACTTGCCAGGACCGTTGCCAGGCGAGTAATGTTAAAAACATTCCATCAAAACTTATTGCTGGCTAGGATGTATAATTTTCATGGCTTTCATTCAAACTTAGGATATAAGTTTTGAATTTCATTGAATGTTGAATAATGTTAATTTGGAGTTAGCATTACTCGGAAACATACATTTAATGTTTGTGGTGTGATAATACTTTTACATTTCTCAAATTCAAAGTCCACCGCTTTTCTGCTTTCTGCATCTACAGCTGCCACTGCTTTTGGCCGCCTGCAACACCTGCCATTGCTTTTGTCCACCTGCAACAGCTGTCCTAAACTTGCCAGGACCGTTGCCAGGCGAGTAATGTTAAAAACATTCCATCAAAACTTATTGCTGGCTAGGATGTATAATTTTCATGGCTTTCATTAAAACTTAGGATATAAGTTTTGAATTTCATTGAATGTTGAATTAATGTTAATTTGGAGTTAGCATTACTCGGAAACATACATTTAATGTTTGTGGTGTGATAATACTTTTACATTTCTCAAATTCAAAGTCCACCGCTTTTCTGCTTTCTGCATCTACAGCTGCCACTGCTTTTGGCCTCTTGTAACACCTGCCATCGTTTTTGTCCACCTGCAACAGCTGTCCTAAACTTGCCACGACCGTTTCTTTGCGAGTAATGTTTCTGGTAAGTAATGTCCCTGAGCCCCTTAGAGAACCATACTACAAAGAATTGTTTGTTCTCATAATCTTAAGAATTAAAGAAAATATAGGTATTTCATCAATAGGAGGAGCAGTCTATCTATCTATACGAGATATCATTGCTGCCACAGGTACAGATTTCATCTCATCCATAGTAACGACTTAGCCTTGAATCTGCTCTATTCCTTACTACGGGATGACCTTTCTCCCACCTCGGCATCTGTTACATCACCTTGCCAGTAGATTAGAAAGTTTTTCTCCTATTGAGATCTCACCTAGGATATATTCTCGACTTCTTTTGGGAAGAGCTACCCTCATACCTACGGGGTTTGGCTCTCGGCTCTAACAGGGGGCTCTCTTTCAATATGGTTTTAAACCTTTCTTTCTGCTTCAATGCTGTACCACAGGCGCGCGCACTCATGGAGATTGGACCACTAGTCCTGTCAATTTTGCAGAAGGAATTATTTTAAATTGCCTTAAATATACATTTAATCCAACATTCATCAAAGATATTGGACCACTAGTCATGTCAATTTTGCAGAAGGAATTATTTTAAATTGCCTTAAATATACATTTAATCCACCATTCATCAAATTTCAGATCCACAAATCCATAAATTGTGTACCTTGAAGAGCATGTATGGATTGTCCGTTTCTATCTGGGCTTCTTGATTGCAATTACTACCTCTATGTAAATCTGCATTTCTATTGCTACATCTATGTCAATCTAAAAATTCTAAATCTGCATTTTTAGAAACAGAAAACTTTTGAATCTTTCATGATAGTGTTTCCTAAAGTCTGCAAAACTCGGCGGAGTTTTGTACTTTCAGGAGGAGACAGCAAGAGCCTCTATTTCTATTTCCTCACTATAGGAGATGGTAAGAACGAATAAAACTATACATAAAATGGGTGACTGGCTGTTGAAAATGAATAGAAAATAAATAACCCATAAGTAGACTGACAGCCCAACAGTCCAAGGTCCTAATTCAATGCAAACAAATACCACCGAACAATACATAACGACACTCAACTAGTCTGAAGCATAAACCATATTATGAATAATCATTATGATTACAGAATACATACTTCGGTAGCAATGGTTATGGGGCAAGAGAAGAAGCATCCTCAATACATACCTTAGTGGCAATAGTTGTGGGGTAAGAGCAAAAACATATTCAAAGCCAAGTTTTGCTACAACCTTTGCATTTGAACAGAATAACTTGTCTGCCACATCTATTAAAAATGACTGGTAATAAAGAAATTACCTGACTCCGAGCAAGTTCCAATTTGCAAAAAAAATATTTTTCCGAGGCATTTTATTAGGGATTTGAAAGTGTGAAGCCCTAGCTAAGTGTGCTTAAACACGTGAGTTGCATGCACTCCCCACATGCCCATCTGTATTCAAACTATTAATGTAAGAAAGGAAGCAATTTCCCAGCAACCAATGCAGTCATGAAATCAAACTCACCATGCTCGAACAATCCATGGGCTGAAAATTCAAATAGTTAAGCATTTGAGCATTATTCTTCTCATTCTGATATTTCGCATAAATGCAGAACACATTCTCCTCAATCCTATCATGTTTTCTTCGCTGCTCACCAAGCCTTCAGCATTCAGATACAAGCTCAACCGATAGTTAATGGTAAAGGAGTAACCCTAGGCTTTAGAAACTTAGCATTTTTCCTCCATGGCTGAAAATGCACCAGAGAAGGGGTTTACCGTTTCTTACTTCAGGTTCTGTACTACTATTTGCAAGCTGCTATTAAACCCTCAAAACGCAGCTTAGGCACCCCAAGACTTGGCAAATTAATTTCTTTGAGCTCTGTGGTGTTCTTCAGACCTCAAAGGTCTACACAATGTCTGAATCAATGGTAAAATTCTTCGGGTACCATGATTCTGGCAATGGGCCAGTTTGAAAAACACAATTCAAAAAAATGAGACATTCACAGAGATGACGAGAACGATATTCGCAAATAGATAATACATAAATAGGGAAAAATGGTAGCAGTATGCGTTTTAAAACCCCGAGTGGTTCATTTCCTAGGTTGTTGGAAGCTCAAAGGTCACTCCGGTTGCTGAATAAATTATAAAATATCTTGCCATCGAATGGCAAACCAAGACTCACTGACCTCCTAGGTGAGCAACTAGAGGCTTGAGTTGCCCAACTCTTTTCTCTGGAAGCTCAAAGGTCACTCAAGTTGCTGAATAAATTATAAAATATTTTGCCATCGAATGGCAAACCAAGACTCACTGACCTCCTAGGTGAGCAACTAGAGGCTTGAGTTGCCCAACTCTTTTCTTATGTCCTTTGCTTCCGTGGTGAGGCAGGTGTAGTCGATGCAAACTTATATATTATAACTGACCATCCTTTTATTCGTAAGTAACCATTGTTGACATAACGAAATAATATTTAGACACACAAGGCCATGTGGGACCTACCATGAGGGGCAGGTGTCTCATCATCATTCCATTCTCTGAACTTACCATGGGTCATCTTAAAACCCTGCCCTCCTCACCCTCAACCTCATTCATTCCACCGTGGAGAGGCTCTTCAACTTAGCATGTCGAACGAAACGAAACAGAAATGGATCAGAAATGGAACTGATAACTCCTCCTATGTATGCTAAGTATTCAGATGTATAACTCCTTGTCCTCATGGGAGTTCCAGCTTGAAAGAGTGAGCTTTCTAGAAAGAGAGGGGTCATGTTTCTATTTCTGACAACAACAATCTGTAATGTACGATTACTGGTATGATGGATCTCTGATACCTGTTTAAAGGCATTATATATAATAAATCCTTTTTCTGCTGTAGTTGTACTTGTAACGCACAAAGCATGTCTTCTCTTAAGCATCACAAATTGCAAATCATTGGGAGATGTATGTGTGTTTCTGCATTCTGGTGGTTAATGCTGTATGCAGTCAATTGAACAAACAGTTCTATCCGAGATGCTCTGATAGCCTGTCCATCTCATTTCTGAATGTTCTGAGAACTTTCATCTGGTGCAATTCAGTTTCTATACTCATCATCTCTATAATCATCATCAAGGGGCAGAGATGCAACCTTGGTATTCCTATTTATCTATGTTTGATATATTATCTGCATGAGTATGCAACTTTGTAGTCTCTGCCTTCCTCATTATTTATATCGTTTTCTTCTCATTCACTGGTTCCTCCAGAATCCATAGTGTGAATACCTTCCACCACCACCTGTGTAACTGCATCTTTTAACAACCTCAATTACATAAAAACATTCGGAACAATTGTCTGAAAGTGGAGCTTGAAGTTGTCTAGATTTTCTTCAATTTCTTTTAGTCTCTTCGTAGACTGCATTATTTCTGCATGTACGGGCAAGTAGACAGGCGACTTGACATTTTTGATAACATTTTTGTTAAATCTGGACATGCCTTGTAGGCCACTAGATTGTATATGTTTTCCTTCCCACAGTCTTCCCTGGATCCTTTGCTTGGAGGGATTCAGATTCGAGTAACCTATCAAACCTCTTCTATTCAACTCATTGGTCAATAAGCTGGGTCTTCCTCTCCTTTATCTTGGCTCCTTTTCCCCTTTGCCGCGGACTCTAAGCTCTCTAGGCCCTTTTGCCATTGTGCGGAGAGCCTTCCCGTTGAGAGCCATTATTTCCTCCAGTCTGAGACCTTTCTTTCTACAGCAGCCTCTGGTCCCCAGTCTCCCTCAAACTTGCAAGCATTGAGTATATAGTTCACTTCTTGAGATTCTTTCAGGTGCAAGCTCTATTTTTTCTCTCTTTTCTTTTTGATAATGGCTCTTCGAAATACACATGATTTTTGGAGACCTTCTATCTTCTCTCTGTTTGTAATGCAGAGATGTCGCAGACTCCACGAACGCATTTGAGTTGATCTTGTGGTTTGCAAAGTCTGAAAAAACAAGGCTAGCTGTCTCTATATGTGCTCTTGTTTTGAATTCATTTCAGACTTCCTAGTGTGGATTCCTTTTTTTGCATAATAATTCAAATCATCCTTTTCCTTTTTATTTGAGCATTGCCTCATTCTATAAAATGGTACAGGTTCATTTTTACATGGTACCAGGGATGAACTTTGAAACAAAGGTTGTTCAAGAATATAAATAGCTACCCTAAATAAAATAATGCTCAAGGGGATATGACAGTTACATAAAGAACCTTCTAATCAGACAATTGAACTCCATGAAATTTAGGATTATTCTACCCCAAGATTGAGCACTTACCAAACTGACATGCGCACTTACCAAACTGACATGCTGACATGCGATTGACGTAAATGTTTGTGTTTTAACCACCTGGTCCTTTTCTTGTTTTTCCTTCTCAATTGATGGTATTTTTCCAACTTTTATTCATGACAGCTTTTATTGTAAATGTTTGTGTTTGCACCAGCAGGCTCATCTTTGAAACCTAAATGGTGAATCTTTACCTTTTACAGGTTTTATTGAATGCTCTTGATTTGTAAGAGTCAATTTAGGATAAGTTGAAAGAGCACATTTTATTTCAGCAAAAACTCCTTTTATTGTTCTTCGTTTTCAATGGATTGTCCTTACTAATTTAAAGGAGATCCTACAAATTATATAAGTACGTTATTAATTGTATGAGTGGGGCAATTCATATGTATATATGCAATTCCATTTTTTCGGTTCAGTTGCAGCACTAGTAGACAACTATATTTGTTGTCATCTTAAGACTAATACTAACATATATTCACAATAAGTTTCATACTTCTAAAAATTATGTTGTCCAGACTCCAGTTGAACCCACGATTTATCCAACCTTCAATAACCCCTATGGGCCCATGAAACGCAAACACCATCCCAATGATACATAAACAAACGCAAATGTGAAATGGAAGTGTGTGTATTTGATTCCATTTATAAAAGCTTTGAGCCTGTCTAACATGAGCTCTGGAGTCTGTTAGGCCACATGTTATGAGTCTCATGGATTTGCAGGGCCAAAAGAGCCTGCATTGCATAACTATTGCAAGTCCAGAAGGTACAAAGATCAATATGATGATCCATAAACAAGTTGAAATATATACCATATAAATGCATATATAAGAACTTCATAGACAGGTTGTGGGGAGTGCCTAACACAGTTGGAAGAACTTCATGGTACATACTGTTGAGTGGTTTGCATATGTGGCCATTGTTTAACATTTAAGATTAGAGATTGGTGCAACTTTAATAGGTGTGAGGAAATATCTGTATAACTCTAAAAACTATGCTGGCCAGCCCAACTCACAATTTCATTCAATTTAGGTAACTCCAATGGGCCTATAAAATACAAAGGTCAGCTTCAACTATAGCTTGTCATGTACGGGCCATTGATAGGAGACCTGTTGCTATATTTTGGCCTGGTTGTTATGATATATGCCAAATGTAAAATGGGCTCATGTTAAAATCCAATCTGGGATTAACAACTTCAAGCTTCATAGTTAGAAACTGTGGAAAATGATTGCAAGTGAATTATGATCATAATATAGCAAACAGTCTATAAAATTAATCTTTTATGGAACGTTTCAAGACCTTACTTGGCGCTGGAGTGATTGTACATACTTAATTATCAACTTGGCGCTGAAGTGATTGTACATAGTTAATTATCTCATCGAGCATCACTGCTTTACCAGTTATCTACATACAACATAGCCCGTTCATTAGTTCAACACATCAAACACAAAACCAGTGGAATCCTGCCAAGCAAAAGACAAGACCTAAAAAATAAAAGAGCTCCAGCCTTGACTACCATATTACATCCGGGAACAAGATCTTGCAAAATCTTCATAAGTTCACTGATCTTTTCTCTTTGCACCTGACATTCAAGGACATACTTATAGCTCCTTCATTTTTCAGGTTTTCATCAACATACATTCTATGACTGACAAATTTTACATAGGCATACTCATCACCCAAGAACTGATATAGGCTTTATCTTTTATGCATCAGCCAATAACTAATATTCTTTTCCTTCTTGTTTGTAAGAACATGACTGCTTAAAACTAGAACAAGGTCAGATGAGAGAGCAGTTTATGTGAAATTATCCAGCTCTTTATTTGCTCAGCAGGGACCCATTATGAAGGCACTGACTTCTTTCACACCTAGGGTGATATGTTCCATAGGGTCAGGGATCACATCCTTCAGTCTTCATAGACTTTTCACATGATATTCTGGTCCTTTGTTCTGATATCTGTATGCCATTTCTTTCTCCTCGTAAGCGTCATCAATTCTTATATGTTTTTTTTGTCAGGAAATGCTGCTTATAGTAACTTACAACTGTCTTTTTCTGAAGCTGCTTTGCTAAGGGGTGCTTTTAACAGTGGACAGAATATGCCAAAAGCTGCTCCATGTAACATAAATAATCGAAGGCCTTAATAGCTTTGAACTATTTGGCATGATCTATCTATTATAGGAATCATTCTTAATGGCACAGGATCAAGTCAGCAGGTGTAAAGCTAGTTAAAACTGATGGTGAGTCTATTCTGGGAGAGTCCTGTCTGTGTTGCATGACTGCAGTTTACATGATCTTTGACAGTTGACAGTAATATTTGATGCAATATCAATGATCCAAAATTACTGCCTACTATTTGAGCAGTTTTTACATTTCTGGCAACATATATTACAAAGAAAGCTCTTAAGTATTCCTCCATGAGGGGACTTGCTTGACCCAGGCAGGCAGGTCAATTTGGACCCCCTGGCCCACGATACTAATGTCCATATGCACTAGCCAACAACGGTACCAATGTTCATGCTCTTGGGCTGGTCAGTAACCGATCCAAATGCACAAGGACCTATTCGATCTTCCTTTCTCGGCAGGGACTGCTGCCACTGCTGTGGCTCTTGTTTAGTTATGCTGCCGCCACTGCTGTGGCTCTTGTTTAGTTATTGGAATTTAACATCATTCGAGCAAATATTTCTGGCCATGTCTTTGGAGGAAATCATTACTCCAATAATGCAAAAAGATGACTTGTATTCCAAAAATCATCTTTGCAGAGGAAGAGCTTACTGCTTGAATTAGGTTTGTGCTCATTGGTCTGGTGGGTTTAGCCTCAGGTTTGTGCTCATTTGTCTGGTGGGTTTAGCCTTAGTGCTTGGGACAACGGATTTTGTTTGTTTGTTTGTTTGTTCATGGACACCAGAGATCAGTGACTGCTACATCCACGGAATATTTGTACTAGGCAGATCCACCCCGAAGGGATCACTTATTTCTGGCTCAAACACTGAGCATGACATTGAGAGTGTCAAGAGAATTGAACATGGACCCCAGAGATCGGTGACCACTACATCCACGAAATATGTGTACCAGGTAGATCCACCTGAAGAGATCACTTCTTGCTGGCTCAACCACAGAGCTTGACCCTGAGAGTGTTAGGAGAATTGAACCCGTGACCTCTTAATAGCAAAGGTGCTTTTAATGACGGGGGCTCAACCAATTGAACTAAACCTCAGGGCTTGGGAAAACTTTTTGTTATCCTCTCTACCTGGTTTTAATTTTCATAGAGGGACATGTTATAGTAGGCACCTCTTGGATAGAGTTGACTCTGGTGGGGTTTGGAGGTCTAGACTCTTGTTAAGTCATAAGTAATTGATATATCTGGCTTGCGGGCTGTTGGATACTCTTGGTGTTATAATTGTGGCCAGAAGGTTTGATCTTGGACAAGGCTCATATTATTCCAATGAGTTACCGATCCAACATGTTTTTGGAAAACAAAAACAAAAAAATCTATTGTTCAGTGCTTTCAGCAAAATTTTAGCCAACCTGGTTGTTCATGGTTAGAAAGCAAATGAATAGTCTTTAATGTTGTGTTTCTATCAAGCCGATGGCCTTTGGAGTTCGAAAACAGTTGACAAATTTCTTATCTGTATCGCTAATTGTTCTAGTTGTTAAGGAACCAAAAACTGTTTCTGTTGCTTATCATTGGTGTTTCACACCAGTCCTTGCAAAATTAACTTGTAAGTGAGAGGATGTTCAAGGGGTCTAAGGAGGTATTCTAATCAATTGATTCCTATCTAATTTTGTATTACTGATTAGCTATTCACGTTTCTTCTTCTCTGATATGCTGCATAAAACAATAGGTAAACAAAGACCAATAGGAGTGTAGTATTGAGAAGCATTAGCTTTGTTGTTTTTAGAAAAAATAATAGCTACGAGGATGTCATTTCCATTGTGAAGCCTGTTGCAGGAGGGGAAGGTTCTTTAGTATTTACACACGAAGCTGACACATGAGGGCGAGGTATTATAAGAGGCACTTGACCGCTATGGGAGAGTACTCAGAGGAGTGACACATGAATTGCTTATCCAACTTTAGGAGGGTGAGTTACTTTAGACACAAAGCTTGGTGCAAGAGGGTGAGTGTGAGATACGTTAATTGATTTGATTCTTATGTGAGAGGTACATTAAGTGACTCGATCAACAAAGGAGGATGAGGTATGTTAAGTGTTTTGTCCATTATGGGTGAGGTATATCAAGCAACTTAATCAATAAAGGGCATCAAATAACATTGACTCGCTTGTTATGGTTGAAGTACATTAAGTGATTTGATTGTTTTGAAATACTTATGAATGAATTTAGAGTTAACACTATTTGGCATATGACAAACCTGTATGATATGGGAGTCCAAAAATAGAAATATCTAACATGTTACATTGAAACACCTAACGGTGTATCCCTAGAAGCAACAACATAACCAACTTAGTCTGTATTGTACTCCAAAACACATAAACAAATCATGGATCAACTTTGATGGTAGAAACTGTCGAAGGCCCCATTTCTAATAGACTAAGACAATTAGATTAACAAACTCAAGTCATAACTTTCATACGTCTTGCCAATAGATGTTTATGCAAATGTTGAGAGCCATGAATGAGCTCACATTCTCCAGTTTGGAAAACTAATGGCCTAAAATCTTCTGCCAAAAGCACCACCATTCACAAACACCCCACCATAATTGACATTTCTGATCATATCTACAAGAAAATAGAGTGCCAAGGCCCAAGTTGTCTCATTTTTAGAAAGATGCATGATAGGGCACATCTCTTCTATTATCTATATACTTCTTCATTTGGCATATATTGATGATTGGATACTCTTTCTTACATGTAAGTACTCTTTAAATGCTATATTTGTTATTTTCTCTTGTCACATGCATGTTGTTGGGATTTTCGCTATACTAGGCTGAAATTTTTCTAATGCGAAATTGTGGAAATTTGATCTTTTATACGTTGTATCATGTCATGGGTCATGTATGAACGAGTGAATATTCCTAGAGATATTTTGTGTCAAAATTTTATCTTGATAAGTCACCAAATATTACAAATCGAAGTATAAATACCTTGAAGCAACTATTCTCATGCCCTAATGCCATGCGAAGTTGTCTCTAAGGCCTCCTTGACTAAGTGAATCCATTCCAAATGTTAAAATCTCCTTGACTTCATCTCTCCCAAAGGACAAGGCACTAATCCTCCATCGTTGATCACTCACAAGCATATTTTTCCTCACCTCTCTCCCTTTCTTTCTAGGCCTGGCTTGCATAGGTGACCTAGGGCATCAATTTTCTCACGATTCATCCATCCAAAAAGTTCGATCTCTTGCCCACTACTGCGCTGTTGTGTCTTCTAGAGGCCCTCCAAATTTGAAGCAATTCTGACTATGAGATCTTGAGATATTTCATGCCCTAGCTCCGAGATCAATTCTTGCCCTTGGTTTCCCTTGGCTAGTGACCTCATTGGGATCATTGCATCAAAATTACTGAAAGTTTCTCCTCTGATCCCCTTCTCCCCCTCAATTAGGTCAAGCACACCCCTGGTTGATCAATTCTATCCCTTGACCTAATTTTGGATCCACTTGGTCTCGTGTGGTCCCATAACCTATTGAAGTTAATTTCACAAAGACCACTTGGAAACCAAGTTTTCACAAGGATTTCTAGGACTAGGTATTTTCCTTACATGTCTTATTGTCGAACCGTAGCCCTCGAAATCCTCTTGGCCCTTCTTAGGGAGCCTTATACCTTGCTTTTCAAGCAAGCAAACCATACAGTTGGGTCTCTCTTATGAATAGGCCTTAGGAATCACTCCTCATCTTTTCATTTGCTCATTCATCTTGTGATTCCCTTCATATCGGGTCTCCTCCCATCAGTGAAAGTCCGTAAAGAGCAGGGAGCCTTAGCTGAGGTGACAGTGGGCTATCGCTCGATTGCCGCCCTTGACCTATCAACTGCCCTTTTAGGATCCCCTCCTAGGACCCCTGCTAGTTTGAGTGGTAACATTTTGGCACCGTTGCCGGGTTGACAAGACGTATTGTTCCCCATACAACATATTCACATATCACTATTGGTGACTACATTGGAAGAATGAAGCCCTAGTTCTTCATTGAACTTCAATGTTAATGCTTGTAGGGTGAAGCAAGCATCTATTAAGGCGTCTACATTCACCCTGGCAACTCTGTTTTAATCCTAATGTTTAAAATCATGAAAAAATGGACTATCTCAAGCAACATGGTTTCCCTCCCTCTCCTTGTAATAACCTTGATCCTAAAGAAGTTCTAGAGCATCCGGAAATTAGGGCATGGATGAGAAGTTGGATGTCTAGGTTCAAAGGAAGTCCTGATCAAGATCCCAATGTCTATATTGACAACTTCTTTTGGGCCTTAGCCCCAGGAAGGATTGACAATGATGACATGGTTATGAGGTTATTGGCTTTATCACTTGAAGGTCAAGTTAAAGTTTGGTATGATAGCCTCCCTCATGAAATTGCCACCGAGTATGATAGTTTTGAAGATATCCTTTTAGAAAAATGGGGTGACATCCCTCATGAAGAGTGGGAAGCTCTCAGGCTAACAAGTCAAAGAAACCCTTCTATGCATGAGCCAGGCAATGGGACGAGTTAATCTTGAAAGGGATCTTGGTGACAATGTTGAGGAGGAATATGTCTTCATAGGTGAGGTCTCGAGTCCCCCTTTAATTCCTAAAAGGAACCCCCTTTTCATTACCTATGATAAATCCCTAAAGGAAGGTCTCGCTAAAGGGGTGGGAGATAAACTTGATGATTTAAGTGATAAGCAAGAAGAGTCATCGTTGGGTCCAAACAATGAAAAGGATGATTTTGACAATATGTGTGTAGGGAATAATGAGTTTGTGGAGAGTAAAGTTGAGACTAACCTTACCTTTGTCAAGGACGCTACTCCCTATTATTCTCCTTTTGAGAACCTTGAGGAAGGTAATCCCATTAGTCCCTTGGAAGATTACATTGGAGATTGCTTCTACACTGAAAAGGAGAAATGGGGAATTGTTTGTCTTCAATTTGATCATGCTCCCATTTATGACACCGACAAGGAGGATGAGGTTGAGATTGATCTCCCTTTTCCCTTGAGCACTAATTATGATGACATATCCATCGATAACCTTGAGAAGGAGGACTATTATTTGCCCATGCGTAAAAAGGGTGAGTTGGAAGTAATTGATTCCCCTTTTAGAGAAGACCCTATCTCTGATATCGATAAGGCTCCTACCTATCCCTCTTATGATTCTGTATCACTTGAGCCTTTGGGTTGTGATTTTGAGGCTAAAAAAGTCGTTGAATCCAATACTTCACCCTCCCCTTTGCCCTTTTCTCTTGTTCGTCATCTTGAGCCTTCCCCAAGTGATTCCCTCACCCCTTTTCATATGATCTCAAGTGACTATGAGCCCTTTTCCCCTTCTAGGTATAGAGTAAATGAAGAACCCCCCATTGAATATACTTTATCTCCTTGGACACACCCTCAGGATTATGATCACTCCATAACCTCCCCTCTCCAATGTGACCATCGCCTTGAGCAACCTATTTGTTGCACTCCTTTCCCTCACCCTTTGTTCCCCTCTCATCACAACCTTGTGGCATCTACAAAGCATAATATTATAAACAATGATCGTGATAGGGAGTTCTTGAGAGTGATCCTTCATTCCACCATTGTGTATTTAGAGGGAAAGCCCCACACTTCGGGATTGACTTACCTCGAATGGAGATCATATTTTCCCGCCTCTCACTCACTTCACCCTCCATCTGATTGTGTTTGCATTTGCTGTGGGATTTGTTTCATGAGTAATCATACTGGCAGGCATATGTATATTGATATGATGATATGTTGGTTGCATTGGATTTATGATTACACTTGGTATCAACCTTACTATATGCATGTTAGGGAGGATGCATTGCATGCTGATTTTCGCATTAGAACTAACATCATATGATATTATCAGGGTAGGTTAGCTGCATTTAGATTAAACTTGCATTGAAAATGATTTTTCTTTCTTGTTGATTTATATGGCCTAATACTAAGCATGGGTGATCATAAGACACCACAAAAGCATGCTGCCCCCTGTGCTTGGTCTTTGATATGTGCAGGAAACAGGTTTATGTTACCAAGAGATTGCTAATGTTCTCCTGACCTCCCGTTCGAGTGGCTTTGCACACTTTTTCGAGAGTTCATGTCCCAGTTGGAGCGAGATGTTACTCACCACCTGTGGATAATATGCATAAGGGATTTTTTTTTTCTCCTAGATGGTCTTCAACTAGTAGCCAACAGCCCCTTGCAACCCCTAGATAGCTTGATGTGCCATTTTCTTCGCCACTTGAGACAACCATGTGGTCCCTCGCTCATCTTTTATGAATGTATGTTTGAAGGCGGGCCTCCCGACCCCAAAGGTATGACTTTTCATTGGTTTGGTTGAGTAATTTTGTTTACTTTTCCTGGGCACTATTGGGCATGAATTGTTGGGGGGATTCAACGGAAAGAGTGGGTTAGGCTTGTATTCTTGTGTCCATTGCCTGATTTTGTGGTTACCCTTGTATCTTAGTTCCGTGGGATCTCCTTTACTGACCATTTGGATTTTGCGTTGGTACTTCATGGGAAATCCCTATTTTGATTGCATGGTCACGCTTTCCAATACCACCTACATCACTCTTGTTCCACTCATTTTAGCCCCATTCATCTATTTTCCCATTCGGGTCCACATGTGTTCACTGGGTCCACTTAGGGTTAGCCTCCTCGTCCCCTTGTCCACACCTTGGATCAGGCCCGGAACGATGCTCCGAAGGTTGATGAAGCGAAAAAGAAAAGAAAAAGAATAATTTGTCCACTCTCAAAAGAAAATGTACCACAAAATGCAAAAGATGGCCGGGCCATACAAATTTAGCGAGTGGGCAAAAGCCAAACATGAGCTATAGCCTATACCCCTTATCCATGGCCATCATCTTGGTTCCTATGGGCCCTAGATGAGGCCCTCCATAATTAAGGAACCCTTGATTGTCCCAACTCTTAGTGGGTGATGAACCGCCCCACCTTAAGGGGGTATCCACTGCTACATATTACACATCACGCTTTCATACCCTGAAGCCCTGAGAAGTTTTGAAAAAATATCAATAAAAAGCAAAAGGCATATGAAGAAGGGTGGAAAAAGAAAGGTCGGGGTGTGCCGCAATTTGCTCCCCCCTATACTCACATACCCAGGTGTGGGCTTCCCTTATTATAACTACCCATGAACATTGACATGTGGTCTGGATGATTCCCATGATCCCCATTTCATTCCATTGTTATATCATTTGCCACCTACCACTTAAAGGATGTACCATGGACATGTCACCCCCTTTAGAGGTTGAAACCACCTAATAGAGTCCTTGGCTAACCCCCTATTGAGCTTGGAGACACTTGTACATGCCAAAGCCCACTATGGAAGGGCATGCCACCATGAAGTGCCCCCCTTGATCCCATGACTTGTAAGCTTTATTACTTCAGTATTCTAATGACTTATTGTATTGGAAGGCAAGGGGACGCATTGGATCTTATGCAGGATTGCAAGTGGGTCTTCATTTGGGGATTAGTCTCCCTATACGGGGTCCTAGCTCTCCAAAGGGTCACATTGGCACTTGTAGGGTGAGCATTGCGAGCCATGTGCCTCCGCCATAACCGATATTACTTCATGGATCCCAACAGTGATCATTGATTGCTCATGCTCCACCTTTTTGGATGAGGATGATGCACCTGGTTCACCATGCCCATCCGACTCCACACTTGCACAATACACTTGGCAGATGTTCCAGGGTCTAGAGGATGTCTCCTGCTATAGAGGAAAGGTTTACATCACCATATTAGCTCTTATAGATGGTCTACAAGTATTTTCGATCCACTTGGAGTCCCATGAGGATGTCTTTGTGCCCCCACACCCAGTTGGGAGCACCACAGGTTCTTGCCTGGAAAACAAGGGGCCAACCCCTTGTCCACTATATTGGGAGTCCATTTCTACATCATGGCACCCATTGGACTTCATTAGGCCTCCTGAAAGGTTCAAATACTCACTTTATTGATCAATTGGCCCTCTTGAGAAGCTTATTCATGTACTATTGAGCTATTTGTTGGGCTTGTCACTAAAATTATTGTTATTGTGGATATTATTTTATTTTAGGGGCTCAATTAGACCAATCTAGCTAAATCAAATTCATTAGAGAATGTATAAATAGAAGTGAGATGATTCATTTTGATCATCATCACTTGGATTGGGTTATCTTCTCTCGTGAGATTTTCGCTATCCTTCTTGGAGGACAATTTTGGATGAATGGTTGAATTTTGATGTTTGGATCTTTTTTATTTTGTCTTGGAGCTTCATCATTGGCTTATATTGATGATTGGATATACTCTTTCTTACATGTAAGTACTTTTTAAATGCTATATTTGTTATTTTCTCTTGTCACATGCATGTTGCTGGAATTTTTGCTATACTAGGCTGAAATTGATTGCTTTTCTAATTTGAAATTGTGGAAATTTGATCTTTTTTTATATTGATGCATCTTGTCATGTGCCATGTATGAATGAGTGAATATTCCTAGAGATATTTTGTGTCAAAATTTTATCTTTATAAGTCATCAAATATTACAAATCGAAGTATAAAAACCTTGAAGCAACTATTCTCATGCCCTAATGCCATGCGAAGTTGTCCCTAAGGTCTACTTGACTAAGTGAATTCATTCCAAATGTTAAAATCTCCTTGATTCGATCTCTCCCAAAGGACAAGACACTAATCCTCCATAGGTGATCACTCAAAAGCATATTTTTCCTCACTTCTCTCCCTTTCTTTCTAGGCCTAACCTCCATAGGTGACATATGGCATCAATTTTCTCACAATATCCATCCAAAAAGTTTGATCTCTTGCCCACTACTGTGTTGTTGTGTCTTCTAGAGGTCCTCCAAATTTGAAGCAATTTCGACGGTGAGATCTTGAGATATTTCAAGCCCTAGCTCCGAGATCGATTCTTGCCCTTGGTTTAACTTGGCTAGTGAACTCATTACGATTGCATCAAAATTACCAAAAAAATTCTCCTTTGATCCCCTTCTTCCCCTTAATAAGGTCAAGCACACCCCTGGTTGATCAATTCCATCCCCTTGACCTAATTTTGGGTCCACTTGGTTCCGTGTGGTCCCACAACCTATTGAAGTTAATTTCACAAAGACCACTTGAAAAGCAAATTTTCACAAGGATTTCTAGGACTAGGTATCTTCCTTACAAGTCTTATCCTCAAACCCTAGCCCTCGAAATCCCCTTGGCCCTTTTTAGGGAGCCTTATACCTTGCTTTTCAAGAAAGAAAACCATATAATTGAGTCTCTCTTGTGAATAGGCCTTAGGAATCACTCCTCATCCTTTCATTGGCTCATTCATCTAGTGATTCCCTTCATATCGCGTCTCCTCCCATTGGTGAAAGTCCGTAAAGAGCAGGGAGCCTTAGCTGAGGTGACAGTGGGCTATCGCTCCATTGCTACCCTTGACCTAGCAATTGCCCTTTTGGGATCCTCTCCTAGGACCCCCGTTAGTTTGAGTGGTAACAAACCCCAAACACTTTTGCATCCTCGTCATCGCTACAACCTTGGTTAAAGAAAGATAATAGTGTTGTATACCTTGAATGCATGGGTGAGAACCCCAAAAAATTTTGCATCCTTGTCATCCCTACAACCTTGGTTAAAGAAATCTAATAGTGTTCTATGCCCCAAATGCATGGGTGAGAATCCACCAACCTCGGAATGGGGATTGACAACTGAACATTCTTTATGAGGCGATGGCCTCAGGTTCAACCATTGATTTTTTGGATTAGTTTTGTGCTTCCTCCTCTTCTCTCCTACATTTTTTTTTTCATATTTTTCACTGGCACTTTACCGTGGTTTTTGACTCCTATACTCTTTTTTCATCACATGGCATAATCTCATAGAGAAGCTTCCTCACATGGGTATATGAGCTTGTGTAAGTTGTGTTTAGTGGTTTTACCTCCTTTCCCTCCTTCATCCCCTGTCACATGCTTCCACAGGGGTGTTGAACTCTTTTTGGTTTATTTTCAATGTTCATCATCAGTACTAGTTTCATTATATCTTTCCATTTCT
Source organism: Pinus taeda (assembly GCA_000404065.3). Classification (NCBI taxonomy): domain Eukaryota; kingdom Viridiplantae; phylum Streptophyta; class Pinopsida; order Pinales; family Pinaceae; genus Pinus; species Pinus taeda. The sequence goes on from APFE031686310.1 coordinate 76,644, forward strand.
TCCTCCTTTCCATGGTATGTGTCATTGCCTACTTATTCATCCTCACCATTGGTATTTTAGTTTCCAAATGACACCATCCTAATAAAAATATAATCAAAATGATATGCCACATACCCTTGTGCTTCAAATAAACTTCGGCTTGTAATAAAATGAGGGAGGAGGAATGGAAAAGAGTAGGAGAGAACATTCAAATATTGAACATAGAAAATATGCAAGTTTACAACACGTGGAAATAAACAAGCAATGATAGCCTTGGAGCCTTTCTCTTCAACTCTTTAATGGTTGTTGAATGTAACCATGGTAGCCTTTAGTCTTCCTTCCAAGCTCTCACAAATTTTTTTTGTAATGTCCCAAATAAAATTATTTTGGGTTTTGTCGATATTTTAACTCAAAATTTCTTCAGATAGAACTTTCATTCATAAATAGAAGATTGCCATGTAAAATTCAACACCATAGAACTGTAAATAACAATAATGAGCAGAAATAATCTCATCTTTATTCACAATATATAAACTGGGGTTACATGCACATACAACCAAAATAGCTGAGATGAAAAGCTGGCCTTTAAGATAATCTGCTGCACTGCTATGTTGGCCCTCCAAACTGAATTGAACTACCACTGCTAAGCTCTCCTGTGAATTCCGGATGAATTCACCAAGGGGAGATGGGTGCTTGCCCAATCTCACTAAATCACCCAAGGGTTTTCATCTTGGGGCTACTAAGGAAGTAGAGAACCAGGTTCTCCAACCTCTTATACAAGAAGAAATATCAAATCCAAGATGTCCTTCAATGGCCTCCTCCTCTTTTAAAGATCTGATGGACCCCTCTAGAACCTCCTATTTTATTATTATTTTAATTATGGAGCACTTTTCCCTCTTTTATTTTAATTAAAATATACCTTGTAATGCGGGAAAATGGTAAATTGGCCACCATGTCTCCCCAGGTCACTGAAACTCATATCTAACCATCCCATCATGTAGATCTTCTCGTTTCGGTTCCAACGAGCTATTGCACTAATGTGTTTTGCTAAGTATTCCTCTCGGAATGCCACCTTAAGCGTAATTAAGTGAGTTAGGCCCAATAATAACTCTGTTTTTTGAAAGTTGTTAGAATGTGCTAGAATGAAAGGCAAACTGTGCAGATGATGGAATATACCAAGTGAATGCCATCAGACCTCATAAAAACTCCTCAAAACCCATCCAAAAGCCCCTGGGCCCGTTGATGACACCAACCTGCACCTGTGACCTGTCTGCCCCCAACTCTGGAAGCCCATCCTAACCATGTCATAAGGAACACCAAAGAAAGGAACATTACAAATCCTTCGTCCCCAAGATTTCTTTCCCTCAAGCAATCTAAACCTGTGGACCATTTTGGTGGCCCAATGCAACTGAGACACAATGCTCGGAGCCCAAACTGATCTCTGACTGCACCTGTCATCAACCAATCCTCCTGGATCCCAATGCCACCATGGCTAATCATAGCCCAAGTCACATGGCTCAGACTGTGCTCTATCTCCGACTATAATTATTGCTCCATAAAGAAAATACCAACTCATCAACTCTATCTAGTCTAACCCTTGACTCAATCCAATGCCAATCCCATTCTCTTGATGCTCAAGTGGAATGATGAAGAGCTATCGACCTGTATACCACTGCCAACTGGAGCATGTAGTATCTATCATATCTAAGGGTCTCCGCTCCACTATGCCCTAGACTAAGAATATTGTACCACCAATTGGATACCAACTCATGATATCTCGCCAATCTAATATATGGCACCTGTGCAAGGAATACGTCTACTAAGATAATACTGTTTCACGCTCAAGTCTTGATGCTCTGCCTTGTCAACCAACAAAACTTGTCCAAGAAATCCTGCCCCTCTCCCTATAATGGGCAAAAGTGGGCAAGCTGTGCTGCAAGTCTTGTCTATGTACTCTTAGAGAGGGCCACTGCTTGAAGATGCTACAACTTTGCTCACTGCCACTACATCTGTTTGCACCTCATCAATGGGTAAACCCAATGATGAATGCATTACCATCTCCCTCGTCTGATAGGGAACTCCACTCTCCTCTAGTCCACCAATCTCTTGCAAAATTGTCCTGTCAGTGTCCAACACCTCCTAAGGACAAGTGTTTGTAAATACTGCCACCCTGTTGGCTATCTGTACATCTGTCTGCTCCTCCTCAATGGCTAGCCCCAATGGTGGCTGCTCATCCTCCTCTATCACGGGCTCAATATGACCCTCCAACTGGCTCTCTCCAAGAGGCTCATCATGCATATTGTGCACATCATCCCCCTCAATTGACTCATGCTCTGCCATATGCTGCTCATGTTGAATCATCACTGGTGACTCCTCATCCTGAATGTTCCCCATAGGGTCCACTAACTGCTCACCATACACACTAGAATACAAATCTGGCCTATTGTCAACAACTCCACATGACTCATGCTCCTCAGAGGCATCCTCGTATGAACCCATGGACTCGTTCGAAGAAGAATCCCCACCCTAAAAATCAGAAGGAATCTCCTCCTGCTCTACCTCTGTCATCTCCTCGGTGTCACTCAAGCAGGAGTGGTCGGGTCCCCAAGGTCCCTTGTAGACGAAGCAAAGTCCCTTCCTCATCTCATTCTTGCTTCATGATCCCTCAAATGTAAGCAACTCCCCCCTATTTAATTGTCTCCTGAACAACCTAATGTTTTGCTCAACCAACCTCTCGGTTAACTCATAAGTATCAGGTGAGACCTACTGCTTTCACCTTCAAATAGACAACAATCGAGGCTACAACTCCCGACAAATGGCATCATGACCTCTCATACATGATGATAAGATGGACTGCATGTGTGCTATGACTATGTCAGGATGATGTTTCCTAATGTTGAAGAAGCATTGGAACATCTGCGAGATAAGATCATCACACTCGAGATCAAACATGATTTCATAAGTCCTAGTCATGGCCATAATTTCCAAAAATTGAACCTTCTTCTCAAATGTAGGGCCCTCAGAGTTATCCAAGTCTCGCAAGGCTTCTACCATCAGCTTGAAGACTCTCCTCATGACATCATCATTGTAAGGAGCTATAGGGGTGGTTAGCCTCATGATGCTACTAAGACAAGAGGCAACTGGAAGTGTGACCCCTTCACAAGGGTACTCCAAAAACTCAGGCTCTATAAAAGCTAGCATGGCAGGTTTGAAAGCCCACATCAACTTCTTCCCCTCTAACTGGTCTATCTCAGAAAGGAGTGTGTCTAGTTCTTCTAATTTGGAAAGGGTTTTTAATGTAATCCTCATGTGCTTCAAGCTTGTCCCAAGTGCAAAGATTTTGTGACCTATTTCTGACTTCTGCAAATCCTTTGGTTGTTCTTGTTGAAGGATGGCATGGATCCTTCTTGAGAAAGGTCTGCTAGTTAATTTTGTTTTCTTGTTTATATTGCAATCCATGGAGGTATTGCTTTGCTGGTTCATGAGGCGTTTTAAAAATTCCATCATTCAACAACATGTACAGATAGCAAGATTCTAGACAACAATACCAAACATTCCTAACTTCACATTTTGGATGATCTAATAATGAACAACAATCAGTTTTCTGCCTACTAGAAATAAGCTCACGACATTCCCTAGACAATAGACCAATAAAAACAATGTAATATAGAGGCCCAATACATATTCAACTAACAATAATGCAACCGACAAAAATTCAAAGTTTACTTTGATGGATTCTGGTAGACATTGATGAACTGTTTTCAAGCATGCAAGCTTTCATTGCTAATCACCAAGAGCAAGTCTTCACAACTAGAATATGGCTGCAAGTGTACCAAGTTTATTTTGCTGAAATGTACATGCCTAGAAATGCTGGAGTTGAAGTAAGAAATATTCTGTTGAAATTTCTAAGTCTATCCGTTAGAAATTTTATCTGTATTCTTCTGGTTAATTTTATCTGTATTCTTTTGGTTTATTTCTCCAACTTGTTAATTACCAACAATTTATTTAAACATATAAACATCGAAATAAACACAATATATTCTCAATCATCTACAAATCAACAACTGAAAGAAATAGCTAACACACAAGTGACAACATTATTTTTGGACAACTCGTCCCTGGAAAAACCCAATGCTGGAAAACCGGTGCAACAATTATGAGGGTTTATTTATTATGCAGTCTATCCTTGAGCATAATTGGGTGCCAAAATGGCTCACCCGACAGAGAAAAATAACCAGAAGTAATACCTCTCTATTCGGAAGCAGGTATTCAGAAAACCTGCCCCACGAAACCCTCTCCAGCACCACTGAAGCACAATGTCAACCCTCATGGCTTCTGCGTCAGCCCTCTGAGGCACTGCGCAACCTTTGGGACCCTTTGCGTCACTCCTGCTACCTTCCGCGTGGATGACACAGGTCCTTTGGCCTCTGCGCTGTCTCTACTTGGCTCTGTGTGGCTTGCTTTGGTCTCTCAACACTATCTTTACCTCTCTATCTAGTACTCATTGCCCCTCGCTGCTGATCACTGGTTCAACTTTACTTAGCAACTCCGCCCTAGTAAATCGAATGACTGATCACTCTGGTGTGTTCTCCAACTGACCCTCAAGCCTCCTCTTATACTTTTCCTATCGGTCCTTCAACGACCGAGATTACATCTCTAATCAATGACTAAGATTAGATTTGGCTTGATCCATGTTTTTTGGAACCTTCTAACCCAGTTTTATATTAATACCCTTTAATATTTTATTTTTCCTAAGTTTAGACTTACGAATTCCATTAAAAATATTAATTATTTTAATATCTCCCAAATCGGTTAGAATTTGCCCAAACCATTTCTGGGTCTTGGAGATCTCATGTGCTTTAGCCTCTCCACCAATTTTCATGGCTAGAGCACATCCGATGCTACCCCAAATCAACACTCCCTCTTAGCGAGGACTGTGCTCTAGTAATACTCCATACTGAGCATCACTCTGATTATACGACACCAATACCTGTGCTGATGCTAGGCCTCCCTGTCCAACATCCTCTGCACTGCTGCATTCTGTACTACTACTGCCCATGGCCCATGCCACTGCCAATGTTGCATCGGTATGGCAACTCCCTCTGCATCTATGCTACTGTTGGTGCTTTCTGCCATCGCTGCATTTGCACTACAACCCCCTCATCATGCTGCATCTTGCTACTGCATACTGCTACTGCATTGCAACTCAGTTATTGAGAAGTAAGTAACTGATCCACCCAACTACTGACATCCTTGTAAGGCTAGAAACACTCCTGATGCTGAAGCTCCTTCTGCCGCTATCAAGTGCTCCCTCTATGACTCTACGCAGTTGCAACAACTCCCTGCATCTTGCAGCGCTGCAAACCTCTCTTTGCCATCTTGCACTGTTGCAACACTCTCCGTGCCTCTTGCGCTACTGCAGCCTGCTAGCCTCACGCTACCCGGGGACTCCTGCATTATAGCACTCTCTACCGCTTCATCCCCATCTGTTTCTACAACATCCGCCAGTCCTGCTACTCTCTCTTCGGCTCTCCTTTAGCAAGGTATAATCCAAGAGGTTGGGTACCTCAAGGATCCTGCCCCTCATCGCCTGTAGTCCTCCTGACTACAACTCGATGTCTCCCCACCTCTTCTCTATAGGTACATGAGCACTCATGGCCCAATTTGTCATCCTCCTCTACCTCCTTTTCCACCTTTGCTGGCGCTGCCTTAGAGTTAGACGCCTCTCCCTTGTTCTTCTTCCTCAGCCACTGGTTCGCATAATGACCCAGTTTCCCACAGTTGGAGCACTTGACCTTGGAGAGGTCCTTTTTCTTCCTCTTCTCTTGTTTTCCCACAGATGTCAGAGTTGCATCCTCTTCCTCTTCCTTCTTGCTCCAGACTCCTTTGCTGCTATTTCCTGTCTTGCTCAGCCGTCTGATCTCTTCTTGGCGAAGAGCTGACCACAATTCTTCCCAATTTGGAAGATTTGCGTTGCCCAGAATGCTCTAGACAAATGTCTCCCACTCCTTGGAGACTGCGTTTAGAGCGGTCCTCACCAACATCTCCTCATACGGTGTGGCCTCTATGGAAGTCAGTTGGTCCCGGATCTCCTTCAATCTCCCGAGGAAGTGATCTATCTGCTCCCCCTTTTGCATCTAGTATGACCACAACTGATTCTCAAGTAACATCTTCCTCTGCATGGAAGTATGCTGGTACAATTTCTTCAAGGCGTCCCACATTTCCTTTGTCGTCTCCTTCTTGGCAATATGTTGGACCACATGATCCTTGACCCCATCAAGGATCGCCTTGGCCATTGCCTCCTCGAACTTCTCATTATCAGCTGGGTCAACTGGGATAGCCACTGTTCTCAAGATGAAGGCCTTGATGCGATGTCTATCTAGAATGGACAGGATCACGGCCTTCCAGACCACAAAGTTGGATGCCCTGTCCAACCTGTCCTGATCCCTTAGCCCGTTCATGGTCATCTCTCTGCTCTTCTTGTCGACTCCTCTGAGTCTCTCTACTTCCCGCCTGAAAGTTCTCTCTTCGACTCTTGCTGAGCCTCTCTACTTCCCTTCTGGAAGTTCTCTGCTCGATTCCCTCTTAGTTTTGATTTCCCTTCTGGAAATCCTCCTGCCAATCGTCAAGTCGCACCTCTCCGATCTTCTGTGCACCTGCAACACTGGTTCAGATTCCTTGGCTAGAAATCTGCCTCGGTAGCGACTCCCTCTACCTTGGTTTTGCCCTGTTAGGTACTGTTTTGCCCACAGTACCCCACCAGCTTCACTCCCACAAACTGCCCACAACTTCCTATGCCCCAGCAATTGAAGGACTAAGCCTCTAGGCTCTGCGCAATCCCGACACGGGCAAAAATGCTCCCTCAGCCAATTGTGTCAACCCTCCTGGTCTCCGCGTGAGCCTTTTTCTGCCCTCCTCAACCTCTGCATTGGCCTCTCTTTGGCCCAGACTGATGACGCAGTCCCTCTGCGTCAACCCTTTTTCTATCACTTTCTGCAAGGAACAACTTCTGTCACTCGGGACAACTGTTTCTGCTGCAAATGCTCTGCTTCAGTTGATGCCTTTAGCTCTTCTGTGATCTGCAACCACGCTCTGATACCATGTTGAAATTTCTATGTCTATCCGTTAGAAATTTTATCTTTATTCTTCTGGTTTATTATTTTTAATTACCAACAAGTTATTTAAACATATAAACATCAAAATAAACATAATACAGTCTCAACCATCTACAAATCAACAACTAAAAGAAATAGCAAACACACAAGTGACACCTTTATTTTTGGACAACTCGTCCTTGGAAAAACCCAATGCGGGAAAACTGGTGGAACAATTATGAGGGTGTATTTATTATGCAGTCTATCATTGAGTACAATTGGGTGCCAAACTGGCTCACTCGACAAAGAAAAATAACCGACAGTAATACCTCTATTCGGAAGCAGGTATTCAGAAAACCTGCCCACAAAACCCTCTCTAGCACCACTGAAGCACTGTGTCAGTCCTCCTGGCCTCTGTGTTAGCCTTAGAACCTTTTGCGTCAACCCTCTGAGGTATTGCGCAACCTTTGGGACCCTTTGCGTCACTCCTGCTGCCTTCTGCTTGGATGACGCAGGCCCTCTAGTCTCTGCGCTGTCTCTACTGGGCTCTGCGTGGCTTGCTTTGGCTTCTGCGTCTGCCTCTCTGCCTCTGCGTTGGTCTCTCGACACTATCTCTACCTCTCTGTCGAGTACTCATTGCCCCTCGTTGCTGATCACTGATTCAACTTTACTTAGCAACCCCGCTCTAGAACCCACAGTATGAAGATTTTTATGCCAACATTTCAAATCCCAAATGGGATCCATCATCAGGACTTCAAGAATGATGATACAAGAGAGCTGCTTATGGAGGAATAAATACTAATGAGTTTAAAATTTTTTTGGAACAACACTGTCGGCTGTTTT
>APFE031686310.1:94666-108228 GCA_000404065.3 Pinus taeda
GGAGGCCGTCGGGATTTGCGAGGTTGGTCTTGCAAAGGTTTGACCAGTTCAAGCCCTAACTCCTTATATCTCGACCTCGTTGGGGACATGCAAAGAAAAATAGAGAAAAAGCAGACCGCTCTGATACCACTGTTCCGGATTTAAACAAGAACACAACAAAATACAGAGATAACCATATACACAAAGATGCAATGTTTATAATACTTCATTTCATTAATGGAAAATACTGAAATATGCTTACAACCAGAAATGGAAATAAACCAGCTAGGGCGATGGTAGCTTATCTCTGAGAAGAGATGTGGTTGCTACATGCCTTTGAACTGTGTTACAATGAGGCTGGAAGGCCTATTTATTGTTGAAAAACAATGGAAAACCCTTAACATTCCAAAACCTAACCCTAGAAGATGAAATGCCAAATTGTGGGCCCCATTTGGGTAAATTGGTACATCAATTTCTTGGGGTCGTAATTTTGGCATACGATCTCCATTTGATGTGTACAATAGCTCGTTAGAAAGATCTATCTGAGCACTACCACTTTGGGAAGGGCATCATGGGTCTCAAATTTCCCAAAAAAACGTCGTTTAGGGCCTCAAAACGGCTCCGGAAGTTCAAGACCCGAAAAACTGCTAAAAATAGTAAATTGTGCTACAATTTCGGAAACTGAAAAGCCTGAAAGAGATAGTTGTGGGGGTCCAAATGGGATAGGTGGGTGGCCACCAACATCCCCACCTGGATCACTAGTAGAGCCATTGCACGAGTTAGTGAGGTCCAACAGGCCCACTACATTACAGGATGCGATAGGGGGAGCCCGAGATTTACAAGATGCCCTACCTGGGGCTCGAGCACCACTACCCCCTAGATAGGGTTTCCTGCAAAGGGGGAAAGACACGAGGGCTCCACCACTGAGAGGGCCAATCAGGGGTGTGGATAGTTGGATGAGGAGATCTGGAGAGACCTCAAGAGGAGGAAACTATGCTTCACTTGTTAGGAGCCGTGGGCACCAGGCCACAGATGTGCAGCAGGCAAGGCCCACTACATCAAGGTCTTCTCTGACAACGATGCAGAGGATGAGACCAATTTTGAAATGGGTGGAGATGACATTGCAACACCTTAGGAGGGAGGACCACCACCACCACCACCACCACAAGCAGGGGGAGCTTCCTTTGCACCTTCTGGAGGGGTCCTTGCATCACTGTGTGGGGTACCCAAATTTTTAACTTTAAGGATCAAAGGCACTGTTCAAGGGCAACGTGTATCAGTTCTGGTGGACAATGGGGCTACCCACAATTTCGTTGACGCTCAGTTAGTTCATAGGAGAGGCATCACAACCGAGGTGTTTGAGGGATTCTTAGTTCTTGTGCCTGGGGACAAAACCATGCAGTGCACTCGCTATGTGTTAGCTTTGACAGTGACCATGGGGAACTACTCCATGACAGATCATTTCTTTGCAGTAGACGTACCAGACACAAACGTGGTGTTGAGAGTCTAGTGGCTCTATGCGCTTGGCAGAGTCACAAATGACTAGAGGAAGTTGGAGATGGAGTATGTAGGGCCAGATGGCAAGATAATGTTGCTTCGGGGAATTCACTCATACCCACCGCAAACTCTTTCGGCCCATAGGATGGAGGCTGACTTGAGACATGGAGACATTGAGTAGGTTGTGGAGTTGAGGATCTCAGAGGCTGGGGGCAAGGCCAAGCCACCACATCTGGAGATACAGGCTATTTCTTGATAGCTATCTAGTTATGTTTGGGGACATACCACCGGGTCAACCACTTGATTGGGGGTTTAAGCACACTATCGAGCTGGAGCCGAGAGTGTAGGCCATCATCAACACTCCTTATCGACATCCCAAGGCATATCGGGATGAGATAGAGAGGGCCATCCATGAGCTATTGGCACTTGGGCATATCAGGCCCGACTCTAGCCCTTTTGCTTCATCAGTTGTGCTGGTGAAGAAGAAGGATGGGTCCTTACGAATGTGCATCGATTACCGGGCCCTCAACAAGTAGACATTGAAGAATCGCTACCCCATCCCACGTATAGATGAGCTTATGGATGAGTTGAGGGGAGCTAAGTTCTTTTCGAAGATCGATCTGCGGTTGGGGTACTACTAGATCTAGGTGAGGGACCAAGATGTCCCGAAGACAACATTTCAGTGCCATTATGGGCACTTATAGTTCTTGGTTATGCCCTTCGGGCTGACCAACACACCAGTTGCATTCCAGTGATGCATGACCACATGTTTCGTGGGCAGTTGAGGAAGTTCTTGCTGGTGTTCTTTGATGACATATTGATTTATAACCGAACTTGGGAGGAGTATTTGCAACACCTTGAGACAGTACTGTGCATTTTGGAGGAGCAATAGTTCTATGCTAAACTGTACAAGTGCGAGTTTGGGATGACTGAGATGCTTTACCTAGGGCACATCGTTGGGATGGACGATGTTAGAGTACATGAGGAGAATATCAGGGCTATCTGGGATTGCCCAAAGCCTCAAAATGTGACTGAGCTGAGGGGTTTCGTAGGCATTTTCACCTATTATAGGAAGTTCGTGAAGGGCTTCTCCCAATTAGCAACACCCCTCACAGACTTGACGAAGAAAGGGGCTTTTGAGTGGACCACTACAATGCAAGAAGCATTTGACTACCTCAAGGAGGTCATGAGTGGCTGTCCAGTGTTGGTACTTCCTGACTTCACTCAAGCTTTCGTGTTGGAGTGTGATGCATCAGGAGTGGGTGTGGGGGCCGTGTTGATGCAGGGAGGGCACACCATAGCTATTGAGAGTCGAAAGCTACTACCCCATGAGCTACTGTACTCCATCTATGATAAGGAGATGCTGACCATCATGCATGCGTTGGCCAAGTTTAGGCAGTATTTGGTGGGGAATAGGTTTAAAGTCATTACAAATAATAACACCCTCAAGTTCTTCTTGGAGCAGAAACAGTTGCAGGAGAGGCAACAAAAGTGGGTGAGCAAGTGCCAAGCATATGACTTTGACATTGAGTATGTCAAAGGGAAGCACAACATAGTGGCTGATGCATTGTCCAGGAGGCCAACCACTCTTTCTTTGATGAGCATTGCTCCGGATTAGAGGGTGCTGTTACTAGTGGAGTACTCCAAGGATTGGTTCACGTGTGAGGTCCTTGATGGGTTGGTGACAGATGACCGATACCGGGTGATGAACGAGGTGATCTACTACTGAGATCGGGTCTACTTGGTACCCAACTCCCCATTGACGAAGAAGATTCTACGGGTTGCCCACGATTCACCATTAGCGGGGTACCAAGGGCTCACGAAGACATACCGGGCCATTAGAGAGTGCTTTATGTGGAAGGGCCTCAAGGATGATGTTCTAAGGCATATCCGGGAGTGTGACACATGCCAACAGAACAAGGGAGAGCAGACACACTAGACGGGCCTATTGCAGCCGCTCCCGATCCCGGAGGGGAAATGGGAGACCATATCGATGGATTTCATTACCAGACTGCCCATAGTATAGGGCAAAGATTGCATCTACGCCACCCCCAGCCTGGTACTCGACCTCATGGGTGGCCGAATTGTTCTTCAGGGAGTTGTTTCGGCTACATGGTCTCCGAAAGACGATTGTCAGTGATTGGGACAACCGGTTCATGGGTGGATTTTGGCAGGAGCTATTCCGGTTGTTGGGTACTGAGCTCACCTTGAGTACCAGTTAGCCCCCTTAGGCAGACGGACATATAAAGATAGTTAACAAGTGGTTGGAGCGCTGCTTGCATAACTATGTGACAGGTTAGTAGAGAGCATGGATATGATGGCTACATTTGGGTGAGTACTGTTACAAAACTACACACCACATGTCCATAGGTATGTCACCATTCCAAACTCTGTATGGTTATGATGCATTGTCTTTCACTGACATTATGTTTGGAGACAGTAGGGCCCCAAGGGCCAAGGATTGGATACAGGAGAGGCAAGATATCTTGAGGGTTCTGAAAGACAACTTGTAGATGGCCCAAAACCAACAGAAGCTTTATGTAGACAGAGGCAGAGTTGAGAGGCAGTTCGAAGTAGGGGACTTGGTGTTCTTGAGGCTCCAATCATACCGATAGTCTACACTCAAACAGAAGGGGCCGAGAAACTCAAACCGTGCTTCTATGGACAGTATCGTGTCACTCGGAGGGTGGGGGAGGTAGCATATGAGCTGGAGCTATCCCCGGGGAACCAAGTGCACAACATCTTTCATGTGTCTTGCCTGAAAAAGGCACTGGGACAATAGGTTACAACAACTACAAAGTTACCCCCTATGGACAATGAGGGGCATTTGGTACTGGAACCAGAGGCCATTTTGGATACCAGGGAGAGGCATCTCCATAACAGGGTCATTAGGGAGTTTTTGATTCGATGGAGGAATATGCCAAATGAGGCTACCACCTGGAAGGGGGAACAAATACTACAACATCCTTCATTGCAGTTGCTTGAGGACAAGCAATGTTTTGGTGGGGAGGATTGTGATATTCCTACTTAGTATTTTACCAAGTAAATATCAATTTTGCTCAATTTTGAGTTATTACATGGTTACACTTAGGAGAAGGGGGCTTAGACGACCCACATTTGATTTTTGGCGTAGGAGGCACTCCAACATTAGAGTTAGATGAAAAATTGCGGCCTTGGTGGAGCAGGGGGTCCACCACAAAGGAATTTCGGCCATGGAGAGCACGCTCTCATTGGAGCATATTTGGTGTGGGGAATTCGATGTGGGCCCACATGGGCAATCTTGGAGGCAACTTGACAAAATGAAGGAGGGACTCTAATTTGGCTCATTCATCTATCATTTCAGATTTGTCTCTCGACATAGCACGCTTGAGTAGTGAGCCAAGTTTGCATGTGCTGTTCAACACGTGGGTGTTTCTGAGCAGAGTTCCCAGTCGTTGCTTTGGTGGACTTCGAGTGTCAGCCCAAGGAGGGAGTTCTACTTAGTCCCAAATTATACCTGCAGCAGTGAGGCCATACTATAGTAGAGAGGAAGCTATAGCAACGCAGGGACTGCACAATATTCAGTAGAGACGCTCTAGGAGGTTGAGGAGTGAATGGATTTTGAGGGTGGAAACTAGGAGGGAAGGTCTGGGGAACCTTCTAACAGGGTTTGTAGGCATTGTTGGAGCATTTAGTAGCAAATTCTACAGGTGGGTCGATTTGCCCAGCAACAGAGCGACTCAAGCCAAAGAGGGTTGAATTTTCGAGGTCAAGCTTTGGCCAAACCCTTCATGGGTTATTCTGGGTTTATTGAGGAGAGGCCGAGATTAATGTCCAAGAAATTTTTGAGCAGTGGAGAGGGCCCTAGCAGCAGATTCTTTCAGGTAACAACACATTTCTAGGGATCTACAATGCAGTACTTGGGCAACATAGCAGCAGTTTTGGAGGAGGGTGTCTCACTTGTCATTTTGGTCTTTGCTAGCTTGCCTAGAGCAAGCCTAGGTGCACTCATTCCAGCACATATTTGTACACCTCTTTCGACTAATAAAAAGAGTACACAACACAGTTTTTGAGTGTCAATTTGTGGTTTGACTGCTTGTTATTGTTTCGTGGTGTTTTTGTCTATTTTGCTTTGCATATTTACTGTTAATTTTCCTTAGGGATATTACACTGTGTTTGACATATTTTAGGTTTAAAATTTAAATACTTGACTATTACTTACTATGAAAGTATACATAGTTTTTGCTTAAAATATATTATATATTATGTATCATAGCTTACATCCCATCTTGGTGGCACTAGTATTTGATGTCAAACATTGTGTCATGATTGCAAGTTGGAGAACGCAAATAGAATTGTTTTATATGCTTGGCTCCAAGTACCAAGGGTTGAGGTGCAAACTAGTAGTGTTTGCATTGAGAAATTATGCATTCTTCACTTGCATTTCTAGTTAATAAATCAAACCGCAACAATTTATCATTAAACCCAAAGACACGGTATTTCAAAATAATGCCCATTGCGATAGGCGAATGACTATGTTTATCTTCCGACAATGGAATTCTACTTCATGCACCACAATATGTAAAAACACAAGAATGAAAAAAGTAAATAATGATGGGCTAATAATAATAATAATAAGGTGGTCAAAGTCCATATATCCCTTCACCTCGTGACCGATGAATGCATATATGTATTTTACAAGTGTAAGAAAAAAGGGTTTTTAATCTACCCCGTGTTTAGTCTTTTTGCAATCGCCAGAACGCATTTCCTATGTTAAGACCAAGTAGGTTTTGAGACTAATGGTTGAATGCCAACCAAAGTATGGTGATTGTTAAAAGATCTAGAAAACTTTGCATTCTATTTTGGCCTTGCATTTGAACCTTAAACTTTTGTAGTGCCTAGAGTATAATTTAAATCCCTCCAATAATTACATTATTCGAAGCAAATAAATTCGAATGAGAATCTGTATCCTCGAACACTTTCTTCCTTGAGGAGGGACCATAAATGTTGATAATATCCATAGTTTTCTTTAAAGAATAAGAGTGGAGAGCCACAAAAATAGTGGATTGGGAAAATACCTCTTAAGATTTTTTCCATTAAAGATGAAGAATTCCAACTTTTTACCCTTCTTTGGGCTTTCATTGTTCAAAGGGCCTTTGACATGGTCATATGTTTGCCAACCAATACTTCTATTATCTCATTTCTCCCATTACATGTTTACTTTAGGAGTCATATCTAGCTCTTGAATATGTATGGTATTTTGTGGAGCCAAAGTCTTTGTTCGACTAGGTAGAGTGAATTCCATTGTAGGAGGTTTCAAATAGAACCTAATTGTCCTTTATGTTCAACTAGTTAGAGTGAATTCCATTATAGGAGTGTGAAATAGATCCTAATTGTCCTTTTTACATTCTTTCATACATTCAAGCTTCATGATTGTCTTTTTTCATCTATTCGTCAAGTCTCTTAGCTTCCTTTGAGCTTCCTGATGTTGATTTCTGGTAGCATCAGATAAGTTCTAAGGCTCAAAATTTGCAAGGAGGCTAGGACACATGTATTCCACAATACCCATAAATCGTATTGGGAAATTCCACTCAGAGACAGTTTTATTAAAATAATTAATTATTTTTAATGGGTGCCTAAGTCTAAACTTAGGAAATAAAAATAATTAAACGATATTAATCAAACTGAGGGTGAAAGTTATAGAAGAAGACAAAGATCGAGTCCAAATGATCTGAGCCATTGATTAGAATCTAATCTGGGTTGTTGATTACTCAATTGGAGGATTATAAGGACTTCGATGGCCATTTAAAAAACACATCGGAGAGAGATCAAGAGATTGAATTTCTCAGAGAGGACAATGCAACGGTTGCTAGAGAATCAATCAAGGAGATTGCTTGCAGTGAGGGGCAGGGATAGTTTCCAGAGGGAAGTTTTCCTGGTCCGGAGAGTACAAGGTAGAGAAGGCAGCGAATAGTTCAATGAGGTAGCGCAGTGCCACGCAAAGCTTCAGAGGGAGTTCGAATTCCAACTGAAGAGACAAGATTCAGTGCAGGAAGCCGGGGTGTGAGATCGTAAGGCCTGGAGATCGAATTTCCATTCAGCAGGAGGTCAGCAGAGGGATTGACGCAAAGCCCAGCTAGAGTGATGCAGTTCTCCGTAGGGTTGATGCAAAAGTTGCGCAGAGGCAGCATAGGGCCAGTCAGCAAGCCCCTGATCAGAATTGAATCTCCCAAAACAATGTGAGATTTATCTCACTAACCTTTTCTCCAATTTCTCTCTGTATCGGATAGCCAGTTGGGCATCCAACGGTTTTTATTCAGAAAACTACCGCTCAATAATATAAACCCTCAGCTATTGCACCAGTTTTCCTGTATTGGGTTTTTCTGGGGACATTTGTCCAAAAATAACGGTGTCATGTTTTGTGTATTTCTTTCTTGCTCAGTTTCTTGTTTACACATTTAATTTAATTGGTGAAGGTTGCAGTGTATTAGTTTCGGTATTTGTTGTAGGATGCAATAAATAATTTGCTCAATAATTTAACAAAGAGAAGATACTTAATCAGTTGCTGCAGTAGAAATTTCGGTCTTCCAAATTTTCACACCTGATGCTCACTATCCATTCTAAGGAGTCCCTTTGGATGTACAAGTCCTTGAGAAATCACACTATCCTCCCATTTACACGTCCCCTTACCTTGTTGAGAGACTCCTTGAATTGAGACTGTCCCAAACTATAAAGGAGCATTTTCCTTGTGTATATCCCCACTTATTTTCCTCGATTTATTCCTAGGGTGGGAGATCTATAGATGCCCATAAGATAGGCATTTGTGCATTTGAATGGGGTATTTTGGTAGTCTAAGATTTGCTAAACTTCCTTATTCCCCAATTGCCAAATTGATTTCCTTTGGTAAAGCTTTGTAAACATCCATCTCAACACAAATTTTTGCCCCTGCCCGATTGGAAGAGTTCATAGTTCTAAGGTCCACCATACAAAACGGTCATTTGTTTTCCTTTCATTATAAAATAGGAAAAAATATTATACATTCGTGAGGTCATGGTGAGAGTTGGATTGCCCCCTAGGAAGCAGACCTAATGATGGTCCATCCATAGTCTAAGGAGATTTTTCTATATATCTCTTACTATGAAATTGGCCAATCAATGACATTTAGAATACTCCAGAATAGTGTCAACTACTAGGGTCGGGTCCATCTCGACACTCATCACGACCTTCTTCCTCTTAATACACTTGGTCTCTTTAGGGATTTCTTTTTAACTTTAGATGTAGCGGTTACCTCGCTAATTGGAAAAGTTCTCTTAGTGAGCAGGTTTCTCAGTGATCACCTCCTTTCCCTCCATAGGGATTGCAGGCACCAATAATCATGTCCCAATATGGCTTTTGGGCAGCTGCATACATTCTTGAGAATATTGTGGAGATCTTGTTCCCCTTGTTAAAGTATTTATGGCGTTGTGCCCCACTGGCCTTGTCATTAGTGTTGTTGATGTCAAACACACCACAATCTGTATTGAGGGGTCTCATGATGTATTGATCTCATCGTGGGTACTTGGGTGATGTGAACCCTTTTCTCTCCATGATTTAATATGTCTGAATGGAGGCCATGCAGACACATAATACCTGGTATCATTTATGACTCAAGTCTTGTGTCAATGGTTTGAATCAATTGCAATGGATATAGTTTGAGAGAGGAAGTCGAGTAGAAACAAGTGATCTATGAACAATTGGTGAATTCGTGAATGTCTGTAGGATTTGAAGAAACCTTAGCTAGGTTGCCCTTGTCTTCTTCTATTACATCCTTCACCCCTCCTCTATCTCTTCTTAACATACATTCCAGCCCCATGGACTCTCTCTCTCTCTCTCTCTCTATATATATATATATATATATATACTAGTCACTTCAATGATAAATTATCACTGAAGAGGCCTAATAATGGAGGACTAGGTGTAGTAAGACTATAAGAGTCTAGAAGTTTCATTTTTATTGCATATTAGGATTAGGTATACAAGAGTCCAGAAGTCTTGCTTTAAAATCTTCCTTCTTCTTGTGTGTATATATATATATATATACACACTCTTCCATTTCATATCACTCTATGCAAATACCCTCCTAGCGTGTCTCCACAAAACCGGAGGCATCCGACATAGTCGATACAGAGACCTAGCTGGTCACATTTATGGTAAATTTCTTTTACACTCACCCATCCCATTCAATATAATACTTTCTTGTTACTTTGATCAAATCAACATCTTCATACTTGCACATAATCACTTCTTCCTTTCATATCGATTGTGATTGTGAATTTTCCCAGGTAGGAAAATGTATTACTTGAAATGGGCTCTATAATATATCAATCTATTCATGATCACCACTAGATTTATCATTCTGGCTGGACAAGCTTGGAAGATTTTAAAGCAAGACTTCTGGACTCTTGTATACCTAATCCTAATATGCAATAAAAATGAAACTTCTAGACTCTTATAGTCTTACTACACCTAGTCCTCCATTATTAGGCCTCTTCAGTGATAATTTATCATTGAAGTGACTAGTATATATATATACTAGTCACTTCAATGATAAATTATCACTGAAGAGGCCTAATAATGGAGGACTAGGTGTAGTAAGACTATAAGAGTCTAGAAGTTTCATTTTTATTGCATATTAGGATTAGGTATACAAGAGTCCAGAAGTCTTGCTTTAAAATCTTCCTTCTTCTTGTGTGTATATATATATATATATACACACTCTTCCATTTTATCATTTCCTCATGTTCAAGTTACTTTTCCACCTTTCTTGTTTTTTGTATGTTTCACACAAAGTACCATGGGAAAAACATGTTTTTTGATTCTCATAAACTATCCCAATGGAGCCATAGCCTTTGGTGTCAATAAATAGCTTGAGATATGTACAATGTGATTTTGACAAGGTATTCTTATCCTGGCACACACACTTTACTGCATTTTATATCAAATTTGGAGAGCTAACAAGTGTTTATTTTTCTCCTGCATGAAATTAGTTGTCTTATATTTTATAAGTGTGTTTTTCCCCTGTTGCTGTGAATGGATTTTTGAAAGAAGTGATGATTGTGTTGCAGTCTACTAGTTGCATGGCTCATATATGTCGATCGTCATTTCTTCTTCATCATGGTTTTACTAATTCTTGGCAACCAAAAGGATCATGGATAACAATGTTAAAGAGGGTTTCTCACCATTTTCACAACAATTACAAGTTTGGGCCTTCATCTTTGCCAAGGCCGTTGGATGTGCGTGGAATGTCTAATCTTCCAGAAAAGGTTGTCTATGGAGGACCTAAGTCTCAATCTCCCTGGAAAAGGATCACTTTAAACCATCTTGCTACTAAATATCACAAAGGGGAGCCCATAACAATGGTGACTGCCTATGATTATCCATCGGCAGTTCATGTAGACAATGCTGGCATTGATATCTGCTTAGTAGGGGATTCAGTTGGTGAGTATTACAAATGCATAATGTTTTGTTTTTGGTCCACCGTCCTAGAATGTGTTGTCTGGATCCTGTCTATACAGGAATCACTGAATCTGAGGTTTTAATTTTTGTATTGATTTGGTTTAAGGAATGGTGGTGCATGGACATGACACAACCTTACCTGTCACCTTGGATGATATGCTGCTTCATTGTCGTGCTGTATCCCGTGGAGCATCTAGATCTCTTCTTGTTGGTGATTTGCCTTTTGGAAGCTATGAAGAAAGCAAGGAGCAGGTAAAACTGTAAACTAGATTGAAGTGCTTCAAAATCTGATAATTATTCTTTTGACATATTTTATTTACACAAATAAGCTGAAATATTACTCTATCTCTCAATGCTATTTCATAAAAAAATCAATGTCTAGAGGGTTTTTATTTTTATTTTTTTAATAAATAGAGGTAAGACAATGGTCTTCAAACGGTTAAGCCTTAAGTTATTTGTAAGGTATACACATATTTAACTGTTTTTGATGTGAAAAATTGAGTGACATGGTTGAAAGACTTCTTTTAAATAGGCAGTTGCAAGTGCAATTCGACTATTGAAGGAGGGGGGCATGGATGCAATAAAGCTTGAAGGGGGTACACCATCTAGGGTCATAGCAGCAAAATCTATAGTTGAGGCAGGCATTGCAGTCATTGGACATGTCGGGTTGACTCCTCAGGCGATAAGTGTGTTAGGTGGCTTTAGGCCACAGGGTAGAAATGCTGCCAGTGCGACAAAGGTATGCTTTAAAATAATTGAAGTGGACTTTCTGCTATTATGTTAACGATATCTAATTAGCATCACAACCTTCTCCTTGCAGGTTCTGGAGAGTGCGTTGGCTTTACAGGATGCGGGTTGTTTTGCTATTGTACTAGAGTGTGTGCCTTCTCCAGTTGCAGCTGCTATTACATCTTCTCTTCAAATTCCTACCATTGGAATTGGAGCAGGGCCTAATTGTAGTGGCCAGGTTTCTTTATTATTCCCCTCTACTTAAGCTTTTTTTCAAGTTACGGTAGTGTGATCCGCGAGTTGAAAATATTAGTATTACTGTAGTCTGTTTGCTGTTATTCCATAGACCATGCTGTAGAATGCTAGTGTATTTAAAGAATTTCTATTCGAAATAATATTGATCAATCCTGAAGATAGATGTACATAGAAAAGTAGTGTTAGTCTATTATGCAATCTATTGGAATGATTACAATACTAACAATACTAATGATATTGGATACCTTGCCTAAGACCTCAATTTGGTCTCTTGGTTAAGGATCTATATCTGTGTGTAAGAGTTATTGAGTTCCATTACTCCCGTTGGTGCGCCTACGCTGTAGTGAATGAATGAGTTTATAGTAATCAGTATTGAAAGACTTGTTGATGTATGTCCTATGGTTAAGTTTTGTTTAAAAGTGAATTAGAGAATATAATTCAAAGTTTTTCATGCATTTTCTTAGGGCTGATGTCATACTTCATTTGTTGTTATATGCTATATTAACCGTCAAAATTTGTTGTAATTTTGTCCTTAGTTTTTGTTGTTGTTGTTGTTGTTGTTAAATTAAGATTTCTATTGCCTCACAATATCATCTTTGAAAATCAGAGATCATTGTTTAGACTGAGTCCTGTTGAACCAGAGATCATTGTTTAGACTAAGGCCTGTTGCAGTCTGCCACGAGGGAAACAAGAATTGCTAACAGCTGACGAAGGTCTAGGTATATCAAAATTCAAATACCAGTTACTGCTAAAGACATAACTGCTAAAAGAAACTATTTTGCTGAAGGTAAAAGACATAAGCCAAGAGGTTTGATGAAACATCAAGTATCCAATGAAGTGACGGGCCAGATCTTGGGCGCTTGTACCTGTCGGGGTTGGAGGCTTAAGGCCACATTGAAGATGGCCTTCTATGTGGGCGAAACGAGCATCCAGGTTGATGAGACAAGAGCGTTGGTGGCGTTGGATTCGTTGAATTTCATTCAGACAGAAGATAATATTGTTGTCCTGTAAGTTGTAACACACATCCTTATCTAATCCAACAACCAGAGGTGGTTACTAAGCTAACCAGACTCCCAATGTGCAGTTATGGGAATGGGGTAATATTTTTTTTCGTTCACATCAAGTGTGAATGATGTAAACTGGCAATTTGTAGAACCACAATTTAATCCCATGCAATTTGTCCACGAAGCAATGACTAGAACACTCCTAGTCAAGCAGGGCAACATCATTTCTATCCATCTGTGACACTTCGTATAACAGTGTCCGCAATATCATTCAAAAGTATAGTTTATAAATTATACCAAGGAGACTCTTTTTCTTTACTGCTATGGAAAACATTTATGAGGATGTTCTATAGCCGGTGACAGTTATAGTTTTCCTTGGTATTGTTGACTGCTGGAGTAGCATTTGATGATTATGTGACGACTCCATGCCCAAGGATGATCCAGAGGACACTTGTACCATCAGATGTCATCAGTCAACAGAGTTTTTTAACTCTCCTTCTATCTTCTCATCATCTTTCTTCTTTGTACCAGATTCCACACCCTGCGGGGAATTGTAATAAGTGATGCTAGTATGATGATTTTCTTGAATTTGTAACAGGCCTAGGATGTGGGACTCGATCAGCA
>APFE031686310.1:111076-125237 GCA_000404065.3 Pinus taeda
ATCTCTCAGGGTCTACCCCCCTTAGCCGCGGGAGACAGGCTTAAACGGAGGGATCGGGGATCAGAGTGACAGCCCCCGGTCTGAGCGTTGTCGTGCCAATCTGCGCGACAACAGGTATCATAACCACACACACAATCAATAAGGTCACTCTGGAATAATCTTTGGCTTCTCACGGGTTTAAATTTAGATTGGAACTATAGAAAGGATCTATCGGATAACAGGGCATATGATCTTTAAGTAGGGCTGTCATTATCTCTGCTGTTTCAGGCCAACGAAGGCAAATTTCCATACAGCAAACTACCCACAGATTCAAATAACTAAATGTGTGCTTAGAATGGAGCTCTTTGAGTGCTCATTCAATGTGACATTCCTAGGCTTATGTTGTCAAGTGCGTGGCAAAGATTTTGAAGGCTTGGAATGGAGAGAAAAAAAGAAGAAAATTGTAATATTTAAATTCAATCCACTGTTGGTACGAGAGTTGTTCCACCGCAACTTTAGTGCTGAAATATAAATTTATAACGACCCGGGTTTGAACTGATTTCCAATGGGGGAATGACAGCAGAAAGATTAGTTTCCTTTTGTATTTGCAATTGCCCTCTCTAATGCCAAGGTATATGTTCTTTAGAGTTAAGGCTACAATGCATACATGAAAGTGTTCATCAGACAGATGGAAAGAATACAGTGGCAACAAATTCGCAGGAAACTTTATACTCTTGGCCAAGGTTCGATTTCCAGGGTCTTTACCTAGCACCTTGAGGTATTCATGGTTGCAGCTAGATGTGGGGGTGAACTTATCACCTTTGGGAAGGAGTAAATGTAACCATATTATACACCCTAACACAAGCACCATATTCTCTTTATGGCCCTATCAATTTTACCCTGTCCAGCAGGTTGTGGGCTTCAACGCTTGTCTCTTTGTCCTTAAACCATGTGGCATTGTGGGCTCTAGTACAATACATACGTGCTGCATTTTCAATAAGAAAATTCCGTAGGCCAGTTTTCCTATCAACCAATCTCTTTAGTCCATGGTATGCATTTAGAAAAATCTTGTTCAATTCAATAACTGCAATGATGAAAGAAAAGGAAGCATTGCTTAAGTAGCCACACACCTACACAGCTCTCCTACAAAGGCAACCAATAAAAACATTGTGCACTGAACCTGAAATGAGGTAAAGAACATCTACAGTGCCACGACTCCAAAATTCACTACATACTGTAGCACGACCTTTGAAATGAAATACTAACAGATCAAAATATCTGGAGCAGAACTTAAAGCATAAAACTATATAACGGTTATCAGAGCTGCATAATTTCACAAGTTACAACTCAAGAATCACTCAGACAAGAAATGAATATTCTGGAATCCATAACAAAAGGGTTTGGCAAAGCGTTTTGTTCTTTTGGCATTTTTGTCATATCAGCAAAAGCAGCAATCTTCTCCTTCTGAGATGGCAAAAGAATTGTTTGTGTATCAAAACCAGCTATAGAAGGAAAATAAAATCGGTTCAGGGCTCAAAGCAGTCTTTGTGGATGAAGCCAAATACAATTCTGGGCGACTATAACGAAAAAATATCCCTTGACTGCAGCTTTGTAGCCAAAGGTTGAAAAAATATCCTTTGACTGCAGCTTCGTTGTTACTGGGAGTTATGTGCCTTGTCCAGTCAAAAGGGGTTTATCAACCAACCCAATATAAATGACTCCAGGAAGAGCGGAAGGCACTAATATAGTTCTTGCACCTGCAATTACGTATCAGTATTAGTAAAAAGACTGTTTTCACCATCCCAGCCATTGTATATTCAGAATGCAATGGTAATCGATTTCCTAAACACTAATTTGCAATATGTTTGTAACAACGTGTCATATCTGCTCTATAGAATGTCCAAAAAAAAGATTGTGGCAAGTCAATTTCCTTAAATATTACACATCTCCTGGAACTGATGAAATTCCATGCTGCTATAAATTGCTAAGGAAAAGCAGACTCATCATTTAAGCATTTAAAGTTCATTGTCAAAACTCAAAGACGGTGAGGATAACAGTTAAATCAATATTAACGATGCATCACTGAGAAAGACTGCTAATTCAATCTACCAATGCCAATTCTGTTGTTATCATGCAGGGATTGAAGATAGGACATCCTCACAGTGCCTGTTACTGCCATTAAATTAGAATTCTTAAAATAACCTATGTTAATGGAACCCTAGGCATGATACATAGCGAGACCAGTTCTGATCTCATTTGAATTGAGAAGAGGGATCAAACAAATCTTTTTCTGAATCTTACAAATTTACAAATCTTATGAGCATGAGGTAAAGCTGGGGATTGGGCCTTAATGAGCATGTCCTAGAACCGTGTAAATATTACTCCATGGCTCAAATCATACCAATGAAATGCTCATGCTTGTGCTTGTGGATATCCAATGCAAGCCACCACAGCATAGGCGACTGAATTGAATGGTACTAGTGGTTTCCCATAATGCCATGTCTAGCACCCTAACCTCATCATGATAAGATGAAGTTAGTTCAAAACTAAAAAGGGCAACAATGCCAATACTGAAATCTATAGAACATTTTGTTCATAGTAGGGCCACTCCCTCTCTATAAACTCCCTGACCCATTGACATAAAGATTCTAGTCCTTGAGTATTGACTGTAACCGACCAGACCTCACCACCCATGTACTGAACAGAATATAAAATTTATATGGAAAATTCAAATATATCAGCAGAAACAGGATTCAAATTACAACTACCTGAATGACATAAGAAATCGACTGGAACCTTGTTCTCAGAGGAACCCTGAAAATATCAAGGAAAATCTCAGAGATCCAGACATGAAGGGTTTGAATTCTGCAAGGTAGAACATAGAGCAAGCTACTATGGTCCTCAATATGCATAAGACAGAAATACTTGGCAATATTGCAGAGTCCAAGAAGGAGATTGGCAAGGAGTTGGTGGATAAGCTCATGCTAGATTTACAAGATTTTAAAACAATTATAGCAGCCAGCGATAGAGATACTATTGCATCAAAACAGGAGGAGCTTCTTGCTAATACTGAATAAGATCAGAAGAATTCATATGACAAGCATATCTCACATTCAGAAGTACATTGCCAACCAAATCAATGAAATCAAGAATCCTCAGTAATCGGGACAAAGTGAATAACCCTGTGGCTTGGCCTTAGTATTCTTTATACTCACAAATACCATCTGCAAACTATTCGTAAAAAGAAACTTTCTAAGATATCCAGGAGATACTTATCTCTGATGAATAATCTAGGAACTGATAAGGGGACACCAAATTTCGGCCCAACCATAGACGAGCTGCAGCCAGTGTTACTTGCAGCTGTCACCCCCATGCCGGATTTCAGAGCTTGGATAAGGCACTTGAGGAAATTGCACTTGCTGCTACTGAAAATCCAAAAGATGCCCCCCTCTCCGCCCAGTGGTCTCTCACTAAATCTCTTACAGAATGCTGCCTTTTCCCTTTTCTGCATGAAGGAAAATGGCCCTTGTTTCTTATCGTGGTTTTCCCTTGGCACCTGGATAAATATGCTACTGCCACTGTCCGTAGCAGAGTGCTATCGTGCCCTCCTTATTCTCTGTTTCCTCTGCTCTTATAGCCTGTCTGGCCAGGCTTCCTCATTCTATGTTCTCATGCCAGTTGTCCCCTGTTGCTCCTCTCCTTTTTTTTTGTAACTATTTTCCTGGGATATTTTTCTTGCTGCCCTTGTTTCTGTGGTTTAGTTTTCATGACCTGTCCCTTTTGAGCACACTTGGCAGCCTCTCATGGCTGCCACTAAATCAACCTGATTCTTCGGCTGACCCCAAGCTGTTTCGCTCCCCAAGCTCTAAATCCTTGTCCTGTCTCAGCTTTGTACTTTTTTTTATTTAATGCTTCAAAATGGAAGAGGTAGCCAGGATTGTCACAGGTCCTCATGCTTTTCCTTCAGGACGCGGCCTAGGAGTGCCTTCATTTGCCAGTGAAAGGTAATGGAATTAAGATACCGACTCAGTCGTCGCCTGCTATGCCTAGGGTTAGGAAACCTCTTCCACTTGGATTTCAGAATCAAAGTATGCTTGGTGGCCATTTGTAGTCAAGGCTTCGAGTTGGCGATTGTCCTCTTGGATTTCTGCAGGAGTGGAAGAATGGAATATGACCACAATGTTCCGAGCTTGGGATTGAGCCCATGGTTGGCCTTGAGGGCCTCTGCCTTCAGACCCTCGACAACAACGCATCTGCCGGTGAGGCATGGTATTCAAAGATACGAAAGGCCAGATTAAGGACAGTCCACATTAGCCAGAGAAACTAATGAAACAGGTTGATAGGATCCTAACAGAATGAACAAAAATTTAGCACTTAGCTACCAGGAAGGTCTATAGCGTAGTCTAGAAGTTGTGACAGAGGATAAACAAATAAAGAAAGGCTCCGGGTAGAGTCCAATAGCCATAAAAATCCAGGGACACCAATAGAAGTACAAACCACCAAGACACTCTCTAAACCATGAACTAGAGTCCACCATGTGTGAAAATTCCTTGAACTGCAACAATTATTCTCATAACTTAATAGTTTATGTCTTTTGTTAATTGTTATTAACGACAAATAACGATTAAACCACATTGGAATACTTCACAATAAAAATACGCTGCGGAAATAAAAATAGGAACTGAGAAATAGATACACACACAAAATAATAACACTGTTGTTTTTGGACAATAGTCCCCAGAAAAACCCCGAAAGGAAGATCGGTGCAGTAGATGAGGGTTTTATTATTATTATTATGCAGCAAATATAGAGAATTACAACTAGATGCCCAAATGGCCATCCTCCAACAATTTATATCCACTGGAAAATACTGGGAAAAATCCTTTTTTCCTCACAGCTCCTCGATCTAGCATCTCTGTCGCACTTCCCAACTAACTCGCAGTGCTGGACTAAAAGCACGCACTGCCTTCTCAGATAAATTCGGTCTGCCTTTGGATCACTCTAGATGAGTCGTCTTGCCTCTCTTTGCCTCTAGAAACAATTCGATAGGCCTCCAGGGACAAGATCTGGGCTCTAGCTGCTGAATTGATCCCTCTCCCAGCAACTCACACTATAGAATATGGCCTCACTGTTGGATAATTCGGCCTTCCTTCCTTGACTTTGGAAACTGGAAAACCACATGAGGATTTCTCCGGAAATTCTCCTTGTTGCAAACCCTTGCTACTGTCTTTCCCTTGGCTCGAATTGCACTCTCATTGAACACGACGAACTTGGGAATTCGATCTGCCTTGCTCACAACCTGTAAATTGTCCTCTTCAAGGCCCTTCTACTTGCTCTTATAATGTCTCGCTAGAGCATTAGTGGCCAAGGTCTAATCATGATTCATGGCTCAAATCATCTTAGACTTCGTCAAATCACTTTTTCGAAAGTCTCTAGATCAAATCAATTTCCTCAATTAATACCCGTTAATTAATCAATTTTCCTAATTTAGACTAGGCATTTTTAATTATTAATCAATTAATTTAATTGAGGGGTTTTTAAGTGCCTTCTCTCCAAACCTTTTCTAGGTTTTGGAGTCCTTGTGTTCCTTAGTTTCTCTGACACCATAGAGACTAGAACCCCTGTCTGATGTTACCATATCCATCAGAAACTAACACTCCCTCTTAGCGAGGAAGGTGTTCTCCACTATACCCATTTGTTTTCTGAAATAGACGGACTTGGCTCTCCCTAGAGCCTTTGTGAATATATCAGCCACTTGCTGGTATGTGGGTACATGCTATAGACGAACTGCTCCACGCCGCACACAATCTTTGATGAAGTGGTATTGTATGTCTATATATTTTGACCTATCATGAAACACTAGATTCTCAGAGAGCCTGATGCAATTTTGATTATTGCAGTAGAGACTAGTTGCCTCCATGCTATAATCGAACAAACTCGCCATCAACTTTCGAAACCAAATAGCTTCGCATGTGGCCATGCTAGCTGCCATGTACTCTGCTTCTGCAAAGCTTAGTGCTATAGATTTATGCTTTCTGTTGCACCAAGACAGAACCCCTGATCCAACGTTGAAGCAACACCCTTACATGTTTTCCGGATCCACTGACCCGCTTGCCCAATCTGCATCTGTATAACCACATAATCTGACACCATCACCTTGAGTATACCTCAACCCGTACTCGATTGTTCTGTGCAAGTACCTCAATATTTTCCTTGCTGTTGTCTAGTGCACGCTCTTAGGCCCCACCATAAACTGACTGAGAGTGGTGACCGCGAAGCAGATGTCTGGCATGGTGTTGACCAGAAACATAAGTGACCCAATAAGATGTTTATACAAGGTCGGGTCCACATCCTCGTCCTTTGATGCGTTTGTCTTCCTCTAGTTAGTAACCGTAGGCATAAACATAGGCCTACAATCTTGCATCCTGAACTTCTTCAAGATCTTTGTTGTATATCTCCCTTGACCAAGGAAGATCTCCCCATCCCTTTGCCATACTTCCAGGACTAGGAAATAGTGCATCAGTCCCAGATCCTTCATGTCAAACTCTACTTCCAAGTTCCTCTTGCAATGCTCTATGAGCCATGATGACCATGTCAGAAAGAGGTCATCCACATACAACACTAGGATGAGTGGCTCACCCTCTACCATCAAATTGTAAAGCTTGGGATTTGTGTCACTCTTGTCAAATCCCATTTGTTGCAAGTAGCTGTCAATCCGACCATACCACGCCTTGGGAGCTTATTTGAGCTCATATAGTACTCTCTTTAATTTACACATGTGTGTGCCCCTCTCATGTGTCTCGAAGCCCTTTGATTGTTCAATGTATACCTCCTTCTTTATCACCCCGTTCAAGGATGCTGTCTTGACGTCCATCTGGTTAATTTGCCACCCCGTGTGTGTTGCCAGAGATAGAACTGACCAGATGGAAGTATATCTGGCAACTGGGTTGAAGGTCTCTGCATAGTCTATGCTTTCCTTCTGCGCATACCCCTTTGCCATGAACCTAGCCTTGCACTTCTCCATGTTGCCATCTGCAACATACTTGATCTTATAGATCCATCGAGAGCCCACAACTGACCTATCCACAGGTCTCGACACTACCTCCCAAACATCATTTTTCGTAATGGAGCTATACTCAACTATGGCATCTTGCCACACCTAATGTTGTGCAACCTCTTGATAGCTGGAAGGTTCTACAACCTGTGCCACCAATGCTTGGTACTTGTTTGGCTGTCTGCGTTCTCTCTAGCTTGACTTCAGAGTCCCCATAAACTCCTGCGCATCCCTCAGCGTCTGACAAACCTCTCTGCTAGTACGACCACTAGCGGTGGGTGGTTCAACTAGCTCTTCATCCTGCCCCTGCTGCTCTATTTGTTGCGAACTTGTTGGATTCTTTGCATTTGAACTATTGCTGTTATTGGTAACTGTACTAGATCCTGTGACTGTCCCTGTGGCTATCCTTGTTGCTGGACTAATGGAGCTTCTGTTGGCTCACTTTGATCACTTGCCGACGTCTCGCGACATCCCTTGAAAGGCCCAGTCCTCCATGAACTTCATGTCCCGTCTCATGATAATCTTCCTGCTGCTAGGAATATAGATCCTATATGCCTTTGAGGTTTTTCTATACCCTACGAAGAACCCTTCTTTGTAGTCAGATCCAATTTAGTGCATTTCTCATATGATATATGGCAGTAGGCTATACTACCAAAGATCCTGAAGTGACTGACCTCCGACTTCTTCCTTGAGAAAACCTCATCTGGTGTTTTCTCCCCATCACCTTGTGACGAACCTTGTTTTATATATACACCATTGTGTTACATGCCTCTACCCATAGAAACTTGGGGATGTCCTCGTCATACAACATAGCTTTTGCTGCCCCAACTATAGACCCGTTTTTCCGCTTTGCTACTCCATTTTGTTGCGGATTGTATGGAGATGTCCACTCCCTCCTGATGCCCTCCTTCTCATAGAAGCCCATGAAGTCACTGTCTGTGTACTCTCCTTCATTATCCATGCGAAGAACCTTGATCCTCTTCTCTGTCGCATTTTCCACTAGAAATCTAAACTTTTGGAAATGACTGAAGATGTCATCCTTGGTCTTCAAAAAATAGATCCAATTTTTCCTGGAGTAGTCATCAATGAAGGCGATGAAGTACTCGTACCCTCTTATAGATCTGGTGGACATATGGCCACAAATATCTTTGTGTATAAGTTGTAACACACCATGTGATCTATTGTCACTTCTTGGGAATGTTGCCTTAGCATATTTCCCAAGTATGCATCCCCTACACACATCCTTGTGTTCCGTGCTTAATTTTGGAACACCTGTCACTATCTCCTTGAGCATCCTAAGTGTTCCATGGTGTAGATGACCCATTCTCCTATGCCACAGTTCATTTAGGTCTCTCCCACTGCTACTGTTATTATTGCTGATGTTGCTAACTAGTGCCTTTGGAGAGTCGAGCTGCAACTTATACAACCTGTTGCTATGAACCCCAATGCGCTTCACCTTCTTCCAGCTTTGGTGTTTAATGAACACCTTCTTCCCTACGAAGTAGGCATCATATCCCTTGTCCTGTAGTTCTGACACTGAAATTAGTTTCATACCTAAGCCGAGCACATGTAGCATATCTGTAACACTGGTGCTTGCTCTTTACTCCCTTTGAATCTTGATGGTACCTATCCCAACTGGAGTACATTTACTCTTGTTTCCCATCTGGATCTAGAAGTCCATCTCCTCCTCCCTGTAGCAGGAGAAGTAGTCTCTAACTCCTGTCATATGAGTTGATGCTCCATTGTCTATATACCAGACACCTTGTGAAGTTGAACTAGAGAGGTAAGCTATCTGATCGAATGCATCTTCCAATCTCGAAGACAAATCCGTAGCCTCCTGAATGTTGAATTTCTATGCGACCATATTAGAAAATTTGAGAACTTAAAATACACTGGAGAAGTCTTGGGTATAATTCTTTCTGTGCTTTTCTCTTCCTTCCTGCACTGATCTGCAGCTGCAAAACCCTTGCTGCAATCTACTGCGCTAGATTTGCTTTGTGAAATCACTGATCTGCTCATCGAAAACCCTTACCAACAATCCCACTACCTGCTGCTATAGATCTGAGGCAAAATCGAACTTTTCCTCAACCTGAACAGGAAATTGATTTTTGCCTTTCTGCTACTTGCATTGCTTGGCTGGCTAGCGCAAATCTAGAAACTGGTGCTTCATATCTCCCTCTAAAACTACATGATTTCGCTTCCTTAGCCTCTGAGCCTCTGATCTGATCAACTACGCTTTGATACCGTGTGAAAATTCCTTGAACTGCAACAATTGAGTATTGTTCTCCTAACTTAACAATTTATTTGTCTTATGTTAATTGTTATTAACGACAAATAGCGAAAAAACCACACTGCAATTCTTCACAATAAAATACGTCGTGGAAATAAAAATAGGAATCGAGAAATAGATGCGCACACACAAAATAATGACACTGTTGTTTTTGGACAATAGTCCCCGCAAAAACCCCAAAGGGAAAACCGACACAACAAATGAGGGTTTTATTATTATTATGTAACAAATATAGAGAATTAAAACTAGATGCCCAAATGGCTGTCCTTCGACAATTTATCTCCCCTGGAAAATACTGGGAAAAATCCTTTTTTTCCCTCACAACTCCTCGATCTGGCCTCTCTGGAAAACTCACACTTCCCAACTAATTCACACTGTTGGATTGGAAATGCGTACTTCTTGCTCAGATAAATTCGTTTTGCCTTCGGATCACTTCCAGATGAGCAATCCTGCTTCTCTTTGCCTTTGGAAACAATTTGCTAGGCTTCCCAGGACAATATTCGGGCTCTAGTTGCTAAATATCCCTCTCCCGACAACTCTCACTGGCAAATTGTGCAACTCACACTATAGAATACAACTTCCATGCTGGATAATTTGGCCTTCCTTCCTTGACTCTGGAAATTGGAAAACCACCTGAGAATTTCTTCGGAAAGTCTCCCTGCTACTGTCTTTCCCTTGGCTCAAACTGCACCCTCACTGAATACTGAAAACTGGGGAATTCGATTTGCCTTGCTCACAACGTGTAAATTGTGTCCTCTCCAAGCCCCTTCGACTTGCTCTTATAATCTCTCATTGGAGCATCAATGACCAAGATCTAATCATGAACAATGGCTCAGATCATCTTAGACTCTGTCAAATCACTTTTCGGGAAGTCTCCAGAGCAAAATCGATTTCCTCAATTAATACCCATAAATTAATCAATTTTCCTTAGTTAGACTTAGACATTTTTAATTATTGATCAATTAATTTAATTGAGGGGTTTCTAAGTGATTTTTCCCAAAACCTTTTATGAGTTTTGGAGTCCTTGTGTTCCTTAGCCTCTGTGACACCACAGAGACTAGAATACTTGCCTGATGCTACATATCCATAAGAAACTAACACCATGCAAAGTCTAGCAAACCAAAAGAGTTGTAGGGATTGGACATAGAATAAATTACCACACAATGGCTGTCCTACTAGGCTTGGAAATGCTTTAGATAAAGGTCGAATCCTTTCGAGTCACCTCCCACCTTAGCTCTGTCCTTTACTATTGCCCTTACTAACGTCCTTGTGGTTGTCTCCTTAGCCATTGTGACCCTGCTCCTCACCGGAACGTTCAACACCAACTGTATGTCCTCACGCAACAAAATTCTCATAGAATGAACGCCATGGGAGAGATCTTCCCCTTGTAGCGGAGACCAGCCACAAGGATTATAGCGGAACATAGGGTTGTGATAGACATATATGGACTCCACAAAGCGAGTACAAAAGAACGCAACTACCGCTACTAGACCAAGAGCTCGTAGATAGAATATAGGTTGCCATTTGAATGTGAAGGGAATGTATGATGGTTAACATGTGTGGTTGCCTGGGGCGAGATAGCCACACCATCCCTCCTCTTAAATGCGATGGGTGGCAGGTTCCCCCCTCCTCCATTGGCACAACTTCCGACACCCCCATTGGGGATTCATCTTATTGACCACTACGTGTCAACTACCCATAGCAGTACACCCTTTTTTCGCAAAAGGGTAGCGCTTGATCGTCGTGTCTATGCCATTCGACTATCATCATCAGCTCGATCATGTTATGTTGTAAACCCAGTCTGCATATGTAAATTGTAAATAATCTTAGCATATCTGTATCATGTATGTAATTGCCTAGGTAAACCTAATTTTCTAGTGATGATCTACATTCCAGAAGTTTTTTTGTCTCACCGATCCATGATCGGCAGAGTTTTTCTTCACCCTAACCCAAAAGCCGGAATGGATTTTGTCATTAGAATCTTAGGGGAGTTTTAGTGTGCTAAATCGAGTCTATGTAAAAGTGATTTGGGAATAATCCTAACTATTTGGTTAGGTTATTACAAATTGTTGGATCTGCTAAGATTTTTTTGTGTCTCAAATGGGTTCGCCCCCTTTGGAGATGTAAAAATGGTAAATCATGACGTAAAGTGTCTTGGGGTTGCAAATAAATTTGAACCCCCTCATAAGTCCTAGGTCCTAGGGTAATTTTTTCCAACCAAGGCTAAGTTCCAGGGTCAATAATAAAAATAAAAAATATAATAAAATATAAATAATAAAAATAAATATAAAATATAAATAAAAATAATAGAGAGATGAGCCTGGTGGAAAAATCCGAACAATCTTCAAAAACACACACCGACAGTAACCTTATTCAATCGGCATAAGTAATAATAAGTCAAAGAATTTTTTTAATATATCAAAATGCATTTAAAATTTCGACAGATGAGATTAAAAGAGATTTTGATCCTCATCGACAGTCGAGATCACTTTGACATGGATCACTCAAACTAACCGTTGGGAAATTTTTCTTTAAATAGGGTGTTAGCGGTCATTTGAGATCATTCAATCTGAGAGTCGTGTGCTAAAGAAAACTCTCTTGTAGTCATTTTCATGTGCAATAAAGAAAGACTTTGGGGTTGAAATCTTGCTGGTGTTACTCTTCCGGAAATGCTGTAAGATATTTTATTTCTCTGCATGATTTTAATTTCAGCCATTGATGATAGCTTTATGGAGAGTGATTTTAAACATAGGTATCTTGTTTAGTTGCTAGGGTTTGAATGTAGTTAAATTTCTGAATATGATGGCAGGTATCTCCATTAGATCTAGATTTTAGTATCGTTTTCTCCCTCTTTGTTAATGGTTGAATTAAGCTGTGCAGGAAATCCTTGCTTTTGAGTTTACTGGGTGTTCTGGGAAGTTCTCGGCTGAATCAGCCAACTCCCGGATTGCATTTTTTGAAGAGCCTAGCTAGTGTTGATCCAGGGCTTATCATTAGAATTTCTGTTGCAGATGCATGAAGGGTTTCTTGAAGCACCTCATCTTACTTTTAAAATTTAAAAAAAATGTGTGGCATAATGACAAATCTGGCTGCTTAGAGCTTTTAAACTGTGAATATTGTAATTATTTAGCTGCTTTTAGGGTTTTTAGTTTTGTTTCTTGCATATATTATTTCTAGGTGTCTGATTTTTGTTATTGCAGGTTGCGGGTTGGAAGAAAACATTTTGTCCGAAGCCAGATCTAGGCCTTGGAGGGTAAGATCTGGCCTCAGGATCAGCTATGGCAGGAATATTTACTTCAAATGCTGAAATTTTTTGTGGGATTTTCTGAGTTCCTAGGTTTTCATTTCGGTGGCTAAGAAGCTTCAATTTTTTCTTAGGGCAAGCTGTGTTCATTCACGCAGTTTCTCCTTCACGCTAGACCTGCAAACAAATTGTTGTCTTTGAGCTCCTGCACATGCAGTTTTCTCATGTTTCTGCCATCATTTGCAACAGTCATTGTTCTCCGCGCTATCTTCACACAACTCCCTTCTTCCTCACGCAAATTTCCTTGCTACCATCGCAGCCATCGAAACCCATCCGCTGCCATAAGCTGCAAAAACAAATGAGAAGTGATCTCATAAACTTTCATCCTTGCCTGTATTATCCCGCTGTAACTGCGTCCCTCTTCCAGCGTCCTTTGCCACCCCTCGGATCCCTGCTCCTTCTTGTTGCTAACCCTCAGCTCCATCCTATAAACACAACCCTCCCTTAGTGTGGTAAACCTTGCACCTCTGTCTATCTGCAGGCCTCGGTCCCTCCTCATCAACGCAGGTCCAACTCTGCCATTTCTCTCTTTCCCTGCGTCCTTAGCTCTTTTCTCCATTCTTCTCGTCATTCCCTTTTTCATTTCTCCATATCGCTGCTCCCATTCCACGCACATTTGCAACTAGCACTCCCGCAGCTCATCCTTCTCTGTCGCGTCCTACTTTCCTCCATTAACTCGTAGCTGCAAACTTTTCATTCTCTTCAATGTCCACACATACCCTTCCACCATCGAGCTGCCATACGACTCTCTGCGTCCCTGCTCCATTGTTGCCTTTCCCATCCGTAGTCTTGCTCCATTCCTTGCCATCACTCCCTTGCCCTTGATTGGACCCGCAGCTGCAAAACCAAACGCATACATTCGATTCATTTGTATATATGCTTTAGGTTTTCATTCAATTTCGTTTTTGTATTTTATTTTTGTTTTGTTAAGGTTTAGGTTTAGGTCGGTCGTTCATTTTCTATTTTCTTCGATTTTGGTTTTGGGCTTTCACATTTTTATTTTTATTTTTTTATTTATTATTTGATTTCATCCTTGTTAAGTTTCATTTGATTTTAACTTCGGTTCGATTTTCGACTTTGTTTTCTTTTATTTTTATTTTTCCCTTTTTTCTAACATTTATAAAATTAAAATCCTAAAAAATAAAAAATATTTAAAAATCCAAATCATTAAAAATTAAAAAACATTTTTTTTTTGAAAAAAGACTAATTAAAAATTGAAAGTTCCTTTTGATGTATGGTATCACTATTTTATCATTTTACTATAGTTAAAAGCGCTTAAAATTTTTATATTTGAAGATTAACTATTTGAAAATGGTAAAGTTCCTAGATTTGGGATTTCTAAGCATGATCATTTAAATTCTAGGATCTGAATTGGTTAGCATTTTGTGGTCATTCAAAGTATTCTATCTTTTGAAAATTTAATCGTTGGAGCTTTGCTAAGTTATTAAAATTGATCATGGTTGTTTGAATGTTTTAATGCTCATCGTATGCTAGACATTTCAGTAAATATTTTCAAGCAATTGTTGAAAGATTT
>APFE031686310.1:125247-139629 GCA_000404065.3 Pinus taeda
TCACTTCTTGGGAATGTTGCCTTAGCATATTTCCCAAGTATGCATCCCCTACACACATCCTTGTGTTCCGTGCTTAATTTTGGAACACCTGTCACTATCTCCTTGAGCATCCTAAGTGTTCCATGGTGTAGATGACCCATTCTCCTATGCCACAGTTCATTTAGGTCTCTCCCACTGCTACTGTTATTATTGCTGATGTTGCTAACTAGTGCCTTTGGAGAGTCGAGCTGCAACTTATACAACCTGTTGCTATGAACCCCAATGCGCTTCACCTTCTTCCAGCTTTGGTGTTTAATGAACACCTTCTTCCCTACGAAGTAGGCATCATATCCCTTGTCCTGTAGTTCTGACACTGAAATTAGTTTCATACCTAAGCCGAGCACATGTAGCATATCTGTAACACTGGTGCTTGCTCTTTACTCCCTTTGAATCTTGATGGTACCTATCCCAACTGGAGTACATTTACTCTTGTTTCCCATCTGGATCTAGAAGTCCATCTCCTCCTCCCTGTAGCAGGAGAAGTAGTCTCTAACTCCTGTCATATGAGTTGATGCTCCATTGTCTATATACCAGACACCTTGTGAAGTTGAACTAGAGAGGTAAGCTATCTGATCGAATGCATCTTCCAATCTCGAAGACAAATCCGTAGCCTCCTGAATGTTGAATTTCTATGCGACCATATTAGAAAATTTGAGAACTTAAAATACACTGGAGAAGTCTTGGGTATAATTCTTTCTGTGCTTTTCTCTTCCTTCCTGCACTGATCTGCAGCTGCAAAACCCTTGCTGCAATCTACTGCGCTAGATTTGCTTTGTGAAATCACTGATCTGCTCATCGAAAACCCTTACCAACAATCCCACTACCTGCTGCTATAGATCTGAGGCAAAATCGAACTTTTCCTCAACCTGAACAGGAAATTGATTTTTGCCTTTCTGCTACTTGCATTGCTTGGCTGGCTAGCGCAAATCTAGAAACTGGTGCTTCATATCTCCCTCTAAAACTACATGATTTCGCTTCCTTAGCCTCTGAGCCTCTGATCTGATCAACTACGCTTTGATACCGTGTGAAAATTCCTTGAACTGCAACAATTGAGTATTGTTCTCCTAACTTAACAATTTATTTGTCTTATGTTAATTGTTATTAACGACAAATAGCGAAAAAACCACACTGCAATTCTTCACAATAAAATACGTCGTGGAAATAAAAATAGGAATCGAGAAATAGATGCGCACACACAAAATAATGACACTGTTGTTTTTGGACAATAGTCCCCGCAAAAACCCCAAAGGGAAAACCGACACAACAAATGAGGGTTTTATTATTATTATGTAACAAATATAGAGAATTAAAACTAGATGCCCAAATGGCTGTCCTTCGACAATTTATCTCCCCTGGAAAATACTGGGAAAAATCCTTTTTTTCCCTCACAACTCCTCGATCTGGCCTCTCTGGAAAACTCACACTTCCCAACTAATTCACACTGTTGGATTGGAAATGCGTACTTCTTGCTCAGATAAATTCGTTTTGCCTTCGGATCACTTCCAGATGAGCAATCCTGCTTCTCTTTGCCTTTGGAAACAATTTGCTAGGCTTCCCAGGACAATATTCGGGCTCTAGTTGCTAAATATCCCTCTCCCGACAACTCTCACTGGCAAATTGTGCAACTCACACTATAGAATACAACTTCCATGCTGGATAATTTGGCCTTCCTTCCTTGACTCTGGAAATTGGAAAACCACCTGAGAATTTCTTCGGAAAGTCTCCCTGCTACTGTCTTTCCCTTGGCTCAAACTGCACCCTCACTGAATACTGAAAACTGGGGAATTCGATTTGCCTTGCTCACAACGTGTAAATTGTGTCCTCTCCAAGCCCCTTCGACTTGCTCTTATAATCTCTCATTGGAGCATCAATGACCAAGATCTAATCATGAACAATGGCTCAGATCATCTTAGACTCTGTCAAATCACTTTTCGGGAAGTCTCCAGAGCAAAATCGATTTCCTCAATTAATACCCATAAATTAATCAATTTTCCTTAGTTAGACTTAGACATTTTTAATTATTGATCAATTAATTTAATTGAGGGGTTTCTAAGTGATTTTTCCCAAAACCTTTTATGAGTTTTGGAGTCCTTGTGTTCCTTAGCCTCTGTGACACCACAGAGACTAGAATACTTGCCTGATGCTACATATCCATAAGAAACTAACACCATGCAAAGTCTAGCAAACCAAAAGAGTTGTAGGGATTGGACATAGAATAAATTACCACACAATGGCTGTCCTACTAGGCTTGGAAATGCTTTAGATAAAGGTCGAATCCTTTCGAGTCACCTCCCACCTTAGCTCTGTCCTTTACTATTGCCCTTACTAACGTCCTTGTGGTTGTCTCCTTAGCCATTGT
Organism: Pinus taeda; assembly: GCA_000404065.3. Classification (NCBI taxonomy): domain Eukaryota; kingdom Viridiplantae; phylum Streptophyta; class Pinopsida; order Pinales; family Pinaceae; genus Pinus; species Pinus taeda. Next base: position 127,646 of record APFE031686310.1, read on the forward strand.
GACCCTGCTCCTCACCGGAACGTTCAACACCAACTGTATGTCCTCACGCAACAAAATTCTCATAGAATGAACGCCATGGGAGAGATCTTCCCCTTGTAGCGGAGACCAGCCACAAGGATTATAGCGGAACATAGGGTTGTGATAGACATATATGGACTCCACAAAGCGAGTACAAAAGAACGCAACTACCGCTACTAGACCAAGAGCTCGTAGATAGAATATAGGTTGCCATTTGAATGTGAAGGGAATGTATGATGGTTAACATGTGTGGTTGCCTGGGGCGAGATAGCCACACCATCCCTCCTCTTAAATGCGATGGGTGGCAGGTTCCCCCCTCCTCCATTGGCACAACTTCCGACACCCCCATTGGGGATTCATCTTATTGACCACTACGTGTCAACTACCCATAGCAGTACACCCTTTTTTCGCAAAAGGGTAGCGCTTGATCGTCGTGTCTATGCCATTCGACTATCATCATCAGCTCGATCATGTTATGTTGTAAACCCAGTCTGCATATGTAAATTGTAAATAATCTTAGCATATCTGTATCATGTATGTAATTGCCTAGGTAAACCTAATTTTCTAGTGATGATCTACATTCCAGAAGTTTTTTTGTCTCACCGATCCATGATCGGCAGAGTTTTTCTTCACCCTAACCCAAAAGCCGGAATGGATTTTGTCATTAGAATCTTAGGGGAGTTTTAGTGTGCTAAATCGAGTCTATGTAAAAGTGATTTGGGAATAATCCTAACTATTTGGTTAGGTTATTACAAATTGTTGGATCTGCTAATTATGTTTGTGTCGCAGAACTGGGTAGTCTATGAGGGTCTATGTCAAATGGGTTTTCCCCCCTTTGAGATGTAAAAATGTAAAAATCATGATGTAAAGTGTCTTGGGGGTTAGAAAAATAATTGAACCCCTCATAAGTCCTAGGTCCTAGGTAATTTTTTCCAAAGGCTAAGTTCAAGGGTCCAATAAAAATAATAAAAAATATAATAAATAAAATAATAATAAAAATATAAATATAAAAATAAAAATAATAAAGATGAGCACTGTGGAAAATCCGAAACAACTCTCAAAAACAAACATCACCACACGTAACCTACAATCCAAAATAATAATAAGTCAAAGAATTTTTTTAATATATCAAAATGCATTTAAAATTTCGACAGATGAGATTAAAAGAGATTTTGATCCTCATCGACAGTCGAGATCACTTTGACATGGATCACTCAAACTAACCGTTGGGAAATTTTTCTTTAAATAGGGTGTTAGCGGTCATTTGAGATCATTCAATCTGAGAGTCGTGTGCTAAAGAAAACTCTCTTGTAGTCATTTTCATGTGCAATAAAGAAAGACTTTGGGGTTGAAATCTTGCTGGTGTTACTCTTCCGGAAATGCTGTAAGATATTTTATTTCTCTGCATGATTTTAATTTCAGCCATTGATGATAGCTTTATGGAGAGTGATTTTAAACATAGGTATCTTGTTTAGTTGCTAGGGTTTGAATGTAGTTAAATTTCTGAATATGATGGCAGGTATCTCCATTAGATCTAGATTTTAGTATCGTTTTCTCCCTCTTTGTTAATGGTTGAATTAAGCTGTGCAGGAAATCCTTGCTTTTGAGTTTACTGGGTGTTCTGGGAAGTTCTCGGCTGAATCAGCCAACTCCCGGATTGCATTTTTTGAAGAGCCTAGCTAGTGTTGATCCAGGGCTTATCATTAGAATTTCTGTTGCAGATGCATGAAGGGTTTCTTGAAGCACCTCATCTTACTTTTAAAATTTAAAAAAAATGTGTGGCATAATGACAAATCTGGCTGCTTAGAGCTTTTAAACTGTGAATATTGTAATTATTTAGCTGCTTTTAGGGTTTTTAGTTTTGTTTCTTGCATATATTATTTCTAGGTGTCTGATTTTTGTTATTGCAGGTTGCGGGTTGGAAGAAAACATTTTGTCCGAAGCCAGATCTAGGCCTTGGAGGGTAAGATCTGGCCTCAGGATCAGCTATGGCAGGAATATTTACTTCAAATGCTGAAATTTTTTGTGGGATTTTCTGAGTTCCTAGGTTTTCATTTCGGTGGCTAAGAAGCTTCAATTTTTTCTTAGGGCAAGCTGTGTTCATTCACGCAGTTTCTCCTTCACGCTAGACCTGCAAACAAATTGTTGTCTTTGAGCTCCTGCACATGCAGTTTTCTCATGTTTCTGCCATCATTTGCAACAGTCATTGTTCTCCGCGCTATCTTCACACAACTCCCTTCTTCCTCACGCAAATTTCCTTGCTACCATCGCAGCCATCGAAACCCATCCGCTGCCATAAGCTGCAAAAACAAATGAGAAGTGATCTCATAAACTTTCATCCTTGCCTGTATTATCCCGCTGTAACTGCGTCCCTCTTCCAGCGTCCTTTGCCACCCCTCGGATCCCTGCTCCTTCTTGTTGCTAACCCTCAGCTCCATCCTATAAACACAACCCTCCCTTAGTGTGGTAAACCTTGCACCTCTGTCTATCTGCAGGCCTCGGTCCCTCCTCATCAACGCAGGTCCAACTCTGCCATTTCTCTCTTTCCCTGCGTCCTTAGCTCTTTTCTCCATTCTTCTCGTCATTCCCTTTTTCATTTCTCCATATCGCTGCTCCCATTCCACGCACATTTGCAACTAGCACTCCCGCAGCTCATCCTTCTCTGTCGCGTCCTACTTTCCTCCATTAACTCGTAGCTGCAAACTTTTCATTCTCTTCAATGTCCACACATACCCTTCCACCATCGAGCTGCCATACGACTCTCTGCGTCCCTGCTCCATTGTTGCCTTTCCCATCCGTAGTCTTGCTCCATTCCTTGCCATCACTCCCTTGCCCTTGATTGGACCCGCAGCTGCAAAACCAAACGCATACATTCGATTCATTTGTATATATGCTTTAGGTTTTCATTCAATTTCGTTTTTGTATTTTATTTTTGTTTTGTTAAGGTTTAGGTTTAGGTCGGTCGTTCATTTTCTATTTTCTTCGATTTTGGTTTTGGGCTTTCACATTTTTTTTTTTAATTTATTTTATTTATTATTTGATTTCATCCTTATTAAGTTTCATTTGATTTTAGCTTAGGTTCGATTTTCGTCTTTGTTTTCTTTTATTTATTTTTATTTTTCCCTTTTTTTAACATTTTATAAAATTAAAATCCTTAAAAATAAAAAATATTTAAAAAATCCTAAAAATCCAAATCATTAATTTTTTTTTTTTTTTTTTGAAAAAAGACTAATTAAAAATTGAAAGTTCCTTTTGATGTATGGTATCACTATTTTATCATTTTACTATAGTTAAAAGCGCTTAAAATTTTTATATTTGAAGATTAACTATTTGAAAATGGTAAAGTTCCTAGATTTGGGATTTCTAAGCATGATCATTTAAATTCTAGGATCTGAACTAGTTAGCATTTTGTGGTCATTCAAAGTATTCTATCTTTTGAAAATTTAATTGCTGGAGCTTTGCTAAGTTATTAAAATTGATCATGGTTGCTTGAATGTTTTAATGGTCATCGTATGTTAGACATTTCAGTAAATATTTTCAAGCAATTGTTGAAAGGTTTGTTCGTATTTATATTTCCTAAGCAACGAATCAATTATTTGATTTCCACTTCATCTAGCAAAGGCATTGGTACTAAACATTTAAATATCTAATCAAGTTTTAAAATTTTCAGGTGCTTGTTTGCCTCGCTGTGTCTCCCAACCCAACTGATTCCTAGTTGGTCTTTCTTTATCCCATAGGGTCTACCCCCCTTAGCCTAGGGAGACGACTTAAATGGAGAGATCGGGGATCAGGGTGACGACCCCCAGTTTGAGCGTTGTTGCGGTGCCTAGACACTCTGCGTGACAACTTTTTTTGGCGCTATTGCCAGGGATATTTTATTCTCGGTGTTGCAACGAATTTTCATCATTTAGCTTTCGTCTTTCTATCATTCATTTGAGCCGGCAACGACAACATTTTTTGGTGTCATTGCCGGGGATAGAGTTTTTTTTGTCCTTGGTTTATTCGACATTTATCTTTTCAATCATCTCATCTTTTCTGCCATTCATTAGCCTGTCAAACAACCAACATTTTTTGGTGTCATTTGATCTTTTCATCACCCTATCTTTTGTCATATTATTTAATCGTACCTTTAGCACCTGGATTTCTCAGTCCATTTCTTGTTTGGGTGGTGACTCCATTTCTTTTCATTTATTTTTCCCAGACAGGAAGCCCTCCTTATATCTGATCGTAGAGTTAGATTCTGTTCAAGTGGCAACTTCACTTCTTTCATCTCTTGATTTTCTTGAGCAGAGATCTCTCTCTATCATCCATTTGGTTTCTCATTATTCATCATGAATTATTCGTTTACCTCGTGTCATTTTACTGGTGTTCTCCATGATATTCTGGAAGTGGCCATTTCTAAATTGCCTTTGTTCTCGGGTGGTGATTCAGTAGCTGTTAGAAAGCATTTATGCAAGATTTCTCGTATAATGTTCATATATTGTAGACTTCCTCAGTATAATCATGAAGATGTCAAAATGTGTCTATTTGTCTTTTCTTTAGAGGGTGATGCTTTGAATTGGTTTAATAGTTGTCCTGAAGACTCTTTCACTTTACAAGACATTGTCAACGCATTTAAAGATAGATATGGTTATCAAGATAGCTTGCCTTGTGCCCCTAAAATTGTGCAACATAATAAAAGTAATTTTATGAAGGGTCCTGTCGATGAAAGATTTCAAGACAATTCTTCATGTCAGAGTGTGCCATCCACCTGTACCGTTGCAGATCAAATCCATGATAGTGGAAAAGTAGGGACAAATTGTAAAATCAGTGTCGACAATGAAAGGGAAAATCAGAAGCAAATTATAGAAGAACTAATGTGGCTGGTAAAAAATATGGAGATCAATCAAGAAAAATTTGTAATTGATTATGCCAATGATATGAGAACTTTATACACCTACCTGGAAAAGCGAGATAAGGAAATGGAAACCATGAAAGCTAATCATGATAAGGAAATTAATTCTATGGAAAACAAGTTATTAACTATGGATGAAGAAATCACTATCATGACATTCGATCATAATAATCAGTTGGCTACCATGCAAGCAAATCATAAGAAAGAGATAAACTCTATGCAACATTGCTTGATGACCATAAAGGAAAAGAACGATAAAGTAATAAAAGATATGGAAGAAAACCATGCCAGGGAAATCAGTGCTATGAAGCTTGAACACTCTAGTAGCCATATGGATGCCATTACAATACAGGTACAAAAATTTCAATACTGGTCAGAGGATGAAAAAAACCAGGAAACATTGACAGATCAGAAGCCTCCTTATCTACTGCAGCAAGCTCCATCTTATTATGAGGTCATTGGTTCGATTGAAAGGTGGTTAATTGAAGGTGATCCGGATAAAATTAAAAACGATAAAGATCAGATGCAAGATGAAGAAAGACATGTCACACATATCTTACATACTTCATCTGAGAGCTTTGAAGCAGAAAGTTCCACGTCATCAGTGATACAATCTGCCACAAAGAAAAAACACAAAAGAAAGAGAACGAGAAGGTGATTTGATACATTAGATGGCCGCAAGCAGCTGGATTTTCGGATAAGAAAAAGTCCTGCCGTATGCAGAATTGGACATGGCACATCCAAGAAGCATCCAACAGATTTGCCTGAAAGCAGGCAAATGCGCAGTATACACTATATTGAATGCATCTGATGCCGTGGGGCATTCTCTGTATTTCTAACCTTATACTTTGTCTTTTCAGCATTTCATTTCTGTTTTAGGATTAGATTTACTTTTCATGTTACTAGATAGTTAATAAATGAAGAGCTTATATCTTTCCTGTGCTTAATGTTATATGATGATTTTTGGATGGATGCTACTAATGTTTTATTGTGTGTTGCGTGGATGCAGATTTTGGATTCTCATATTCCTACATTGCAGCAACGTGTCCCCAAGTAGACTTAGATGTTGACCACTACGTGTCAGCTACCCATAGCAGTACACACCCTTTTTTCGCAAAAGGGTAGCGCTTGATCGTCGTGTCCATGCCATTCGACTATCATCATCAGGCCGATCATGTTATGTTGTAAACCTAGTCTGCATGTGTAAATTGTAAATAATCTTAGCAAATCTGTATTATGTATGTAATTGCCTAGGTAAACCTAATTTTCTAGTGATGATCTACATTCCGGAAGGTTTTTTGTCTTACCAATCCATGATCGGCAGAGTTTTCCTTCAGCCTAACCCCAAAGCCGGAATGGATTTTGTCATTAGAATCTTAGGGGAGTCCTAGTGTGCTAAATCAAGTCTATGTAAAAGTGATTTGGGAATAATCCTAACTATTTGGTTAGGTTATTACAAATTGCTGGATCTGCTAGATTATGTTTGTGTCGCAGAACTGGGTAGTCTATGAGGGTCTATGTCAAATGGGTTTTCCCCCCTTTGAGATGTAAAAATGTAAAAATCATGATGTAAAGTGTCTTGGGGGTTAGAAAAATAATTAAACCCCTCATAAGTCCTAGGTCCTAGGTAGGCATTTTTTTCCAAAGGCTAAGTTCGAGGGTCCAATAAAAATATATAAAATAAAATAAATAAAATAACTAAAAATTAAAAAAAATAAAATAAAAATAAATAATAAGTCAAAGAAAATTTTTAATATATGAAAATGCATTTAAAATTTCGACGGATGAGATTAAAAGAGATTTTGATCCTCATTGACGGTTAAGATCACTTTGACATGGATCACTTGAACTAGCCGTTGGGAAATTTTTCTTTAAATAGGGTGTTAGGGGTCATTTGAGATCATTTGATCTGAGAGTCATGTGCTAAAGAAAGCTCTATTGTAGTCATTTTTCATGTGCAATAAAGAAAAACTTTGGGGTTGAAATCTTGCTGGTGTTACTCTTCTGGAAATGCTGTAAGATGTTTTATTTCTGTGCATGATTTTAATTTCAGCCATTGATGATAGCTTTATGAAGAGTGATTTTAAACACAGGTATCTTGTTTAGTCGCTAGGGTTTGAATAGTAGTTAAATTTCTGAATATGATGGCAGGTATCTCCATTAGATCTGGATTTTAGTATCGTTTTCTCCCTCTTTGTTAATGGTTGAATTAAGCTGTGCAGGAAATCCTTGATTTTGAGTTTACTGGGCGTTCAGGGAAGTTGTCGGTTGAACCAACCAACTCTCGGATTGCATTTTCTGAAGAGCCCAACTAGTTTTGATCCCGGGCTTATCATTAGAATTTCTGTTGCGGATGCATGAAGGGTTTTCTGAAGCACCTCATCTTACTTCTAAAATTTTAAAAAAATGTGTGGCATAATGACAGATCTGGCTGCTTAGAGCTTTTAAACTGTGAATATTGTAATTATTTAGTTGGTTTTAGGGTTTTTAGTTTTGTTTCTTGCATATATTATTTTTGTGTCCGATTTTTGTTATTGTAGGTTGCGGATCGGAAGAAAACATTTTGTCTGAAGCCAGATATAGGACCTGGAGGGTAAGATCTGGCATCAAGATCAGCTCTAGCAGGAATATTTACTTTAGATGCGGAATTTTTTTGTGGGATTTTCTGAGTTTCTGGGTTTTCATTTCGGTGGCTGAGAAGTTTCAATTTTTTCTTAGGACATGCTGTGTTCATTCACGCAGTTTCTCCTTCACGCTAGACCTGCAAACAAATTGTTGTCTTCGAGCTCCTACTCATGCAGTTTTCTCACGTTTCTGCCATCATCCACAATAGTCATTGTTCTCCGCGCTATCTTCACACAACTCCCTTCTTCTTCACGCAAATTTCATTGCAGCCATTTGAACCCATCTGCTGCCATAAGCTGCAAAAACAAATGAGAAGTGATCTCATAAACTTTCATCCTTGTCCGTATTATCCTGCTGTAACTGCATTCCTCTTCTAGCTTCCTTTGCCACCCCTCGGATCCCTGCTCCTCGCTGCTGCTAACCCTCAGCCCCATCTTACAAACGCAACCCTCCCTTAGCGTGATAAACCTTGCACCTCCGTCTATCCGCAGGCCTCGGTCCCTCCTCATCAACGCTGGTCTAACTCTGCCATTTCTGTCTTTCCCGGCGTCCTTAGCTCTTTTCTCCATTCTTCTTGTCATTCCCTTTTTCATTTCTCCATATCGCTGCTCCCATTCCATGCACATCTGCAACCAACACTCCCGCAGCTCATCCTTCTCTGCCGCATCTTGCTTTTCCTCCATTAACTCGCAGCTGCAAACTTTTCATTCTCTTCAATGTCCACACATACCCTTCCACCATCGAGCTGCCATACGGCTATCTGCGTCCCTGCTCCATTGCTGCCTTTCCCATCCATAGTCTTGCCCCATTCCTTGCCATCGCTCCCTTGTCCTTGATCGGACCTGCAACTGCAAAACCAAACGCATACATTCGATTCATTTGTATATATGCTTTAGGTTTGATTCAATTTCGTTTTTGTATTTTATTTTTGTTTTGTTAAGGTTCAGGTTTAGGTCGGTTGTTCATTTTCTATTTTCTTCGATTTTGGTTTTGGGCTTTCACATTTTTATTTTTATTTTTTTATTTATTATTTGATTTCATCCTTGTTAAGTTTCATTTGATTTTAACTTCGGTTCGATTTTCGACTTTGTTTTCTTTTATTTTTATTTTTCCCTTTTTTCTAACATTTATAAAATTAAAATCCTAAAAAATAAAAAATATTTAAAAATCCAAATCATTAAAAATTAAAAAACATTTTTTTTTTGAAAAAAGACTAATTAAAAATTGAAAGTTCCTTTTGATGTATGGTATCACTATTTTATCATTTTACTATAGTTAAAAGCGCTTAAAATTTTTATATTTGAAGATTAACTATTTGAAAATGGTAAAGTTCCTAGATTTGGGATTTCTAAGCATGATCATTTAAATTCTAGGATCTGAATTGGTTAGCATTTTGTGGTCATTCAAAGTATTCTATCTTTTGAAAATTTAATCGTTGGAGCTTTGCTAAGTTATTAAAATTGATCATGGTTGTTTGAATGTTTTAATGCTCATCGTATGCTAGACATTTCAGTAAATATTTTCAAGCAATTGTTGAAAGATTTGTTCGTATTTATATTTCCTAAGCAGTGAATCAATTATTTGATTTCCACTTCATCTAGCAAAGGCACTGGTACTAAACATTTAAAGATCTAATCAAGTTTTAAAATTTTCAGGTGCTTGTTTGCCTCGCTGTGTCTCCCAACCCAGCTGATTCCCTGTTGGTCTTCCTTTATCCCATAGGGTCTACCCCCCTTAGCTTAGAGAGACGGCTTAAACAGAGAGATCAGGATCAGGGTGACAACCCTCGGTCTGAGCGTTGTTGCGGTGCCTAGACACTCTGTGCGACAACACATCCCATATAATTTTTACACAATTTTAGTTGCTAAATTTGCTGTTGTTATAAACTATTTTTTAGATGCAATATGCTGCTTTAAAACCCTAGTTTATAGCAACCTTAAGTTTTCTTGATATAGTGTGTTTAGCTAACCTATTTGAAACTCCTTAGGCTATAACCCTAGCCTTTGGATTGACTCAAAGGTTGTTTGAACCCGAGTCTTAAAATTACTCCATTATGCATTGAAAACCCTAATTTGTCATATTCTTGTCAAGTGGATTTTAGGATACTTAGGGGATATTTAGCTTAAGATCCTTGGGTTACTTATTCCTAAGCCCTACTAGGGGATTGTGTCCTTCACTAAAGAGGGGGGGGGGATAGTTGCTAAGGTGACAATAGTAACACTCTTGTGTGTTGCACATTGTCTAAGTCACTTGAGGGTTTGCACTAGGTGTTAGATTTTGTTGTAATAGGGTCAACTTAGTAAAAAAGGGGTTTCAATGTGTACTTATTCTTTGGGAAGTGCATTGGAGTGTAGTTTTCAAGGGGAACATTTCTTTTTTTGAGGGGAAATTTTCCTAATTTGTTCGCTTTGCACTTGCCACCTTGCCCCCCTCACCCACACAAAAATTAAAAAGGGAATGTGGGGAAACGCCCCACCTTGGAGTACCCATGTCTCGAGAGGATGGGGAGTGCATAGTACATGCCCTACCCTCAGAAATACATACTCTTGAAGAGGTTCCATCAGTTTGGACAAAACAAGATGAACTTCAAGCAAGGATGTTAGCTGTTCAGCTAGCAACAATTTACTTGATGAGAATGTTCCAAAACTAGAACATAGAAAGGTAGCAGACTAAAAAGCTAAAATGAGTATATTGTAAGAAACGAAGCGACGGATAGACTGCGTCTTCTTCTTCTTCAAAATTAGATATGAAATAGGTTTATGCAATTCTTTATCTGCTAGCAAAAGTTATGATAAAGATCGTGTACTCTCTGCACTATATAAAATTATCAATATGAGTAAAAAATTGTTTTAGTTAAAGACAAAATTACAAAAGATTGACATGATGAGATTGTCCCAAAAGCTATAACATAGAAAGATATATAGCCATCATAAAAAGATAGTAGTCTTTATTATTTAGAATTTCTAGTGAGAAATCGCTGACCAAATGTGAAAAGTACCTAAAGGAAAATTGACACAGGGTTTAATGTCCTTCATCTACATAACCATAACTTCCAAGTAATTACTTTGTATAAATGCTAATCCATATAAAATTTAGGACAATTTCGAGGTCTACTCTATGAGAGAACTCATTGGGTTGGACAAGAACAAGATGAAATTCAAAAAGAAGGATGACAAATGTTAACTCAACCGTCAATCTTTAGCCAGAAACCAAGAAAGAACATGATACATTGTACCAATTCAAGCATAGATTAAGGATCTAACTCTAATGACCCACTGATGTACAATGAAAACATAGACTTTGGAATGGTGGATGAAGACATACTAGGCTTTGGTGATTGGAATGTTTGACACTGAAGTTAATTCAGAAACTCTTGAAAAATTGGCAAGATGAGCAGCATGGGCTCCAGACTAAGTCGTCTTTACATTTCTTACTCAATGAGAGAATTCATTGGGTTGGACAAGAAAAAGATGAAATTCAAAGAAGGATGACAAATTTTAACTCAACCATCAATCTTTAGCCAGAAACCAACAAGGAACATGATACATTGTACCAATTCAACCATAGATTAAGGATCTAACTCTAATGACCCATTGACGTACAATGAAAACATAGACTTTGGAATGGAGGATAAAGACATACTAGGCTTTGGTGATTGGAATTTTTGACACTGAAGTTAATTCAGAAACTCTTGAAAAATTGGCAAAATGAGCAGCGTGAGCTCCAAACTCAGTGGTCTTTACATTTCTTACTCTATGAGAGAACTCATTGGGTTGGACAAGAACAAGATGAAATTAAAAGAAGGATGACAAACGTTAACTCAACATTAATCTTTAGCCAGAAACCAAGAAGGAACATGATACATTGTACCAATTTAACCATAGATAAAGGATCTACCTCTAATGATCCACTGACGTACAATGAAAACATAGACTTTGGAATGGAGGATGAAGACATAATAGGCTTTGGTGATTGGAATTTTTGACATTGAAGTTAATTCAGAATCTCTTGAAAATTGGCAAAATGAGCAGCATGAGCTCCAGACTAAGTCGTCTTTACATTTCTTTTTTGTTAAAATTGGCAACGAGGGCCAAACTCCATGTGGGTCATCTTATTTATGGTAGCTGATTCGACGAGGTGTAGGATTGATCTAACAATCATCCAATTCCCACATGTATTTATGGAGATATGAATTTATTTATATTTCTTGACAATTTGTCAAGGTCGGCCAACAAGATAAAGTGTGTGTCATGCCGCACACCCCAGCTTAACCTCAATGTTGCATATAAAGAAAGGAGACATTGTGCCTCATTTCACCATCATCTCAATGCACATCTTCTCTCTCCTAATCTTATTGGGCTAAACGAAACAGGGAAACGGGTACGAGTTTCCGAAATGGGCACGGGTACGAAACGTGACCCCCCAAATTTTGGAAACAGGGAAATGC
>APFE031686310.1:139649-165901 GCA_000404065.3 Pinus taeda
ATATAGATAGATAGATATATTAGGACATTTAAGAAATATGTGCAATCATAAAGCATATATGATACGTTCTAATTTATTACATTATGATTAAATTGTCAATGCATAAACTATAAGTCTCTAAATTTACATCACATTTACTCATGAATGATCACATAATGAAAATAGCAATATCCAAAATAAGCCACAAGAAATTTCTAATTTCTTGTCTCGTGCTTGATTGGGAGTCTCTTCCGACATAGTCAAACGACTTTAGTGCTCTTGATTAAATACAAGTTCCATACCTTAGTACCTGACAAAATCCAATGGAAACATTGCAATCACCCCAATCCTGAAATCCTGAAAAACAGACAAGTGTGCTGGATTTTGAGTGAGATCTAAAATTCTACTTTCTCCATATGAAATCCAATGAGGGCGAAACCACTCTCAAACATCCTGAGTCATTTCATGGTAATGTTAAAAATTTAAGTAAAAGGATGAAAATGAAAAGTAAAGGAACATATCAACACTAGGGCCATAGGCTTGAACATTAGGCTACCCCACTCAAAACAATCCTCTTTTTTATAACTTGAGAGGCATCCAGAAGATATTTTAGTCGCCCAATAAAAAATTAAAAGCGAAAAAAAATACACGAAAAAGTCAATTTAGAAGAGGAAACTCCATCGTACAACCTGGAAACGCGTTTTCGGCCGTACTGACCACGTTTCCTCCTCGAGAAACGGGCCAGTATGGCCGGAAACGTGTTTCTAGGCCGTACGGTACGAGTTTCCTCGTTTCCGTTTCGTTTCTAGCCGGCAACGGACCCTTCTCCAACGTTTCCTGCAACTTAGTTATTGGGCCAACGTAGGAGCAGACTCTCTCACACATGCTAGAAGGACGAAATTTTTGTTTAGGGCAGTGTGACTGTTTCTAGGGCAGCATTGACTTTTATGGGTTGTGTTGACCAAGGTGCAGGGCTGCTGGAGGAAGCGTTGACTTGCACATCGCTGTTTGGGTGCTGCGTTGACCAAAGCGTTGACCAGTGTTGATTGGATAGGGCTGACCGCAGGCTACTGATTTGTTGACTGCTGCTTTGACCATTGGCCGAGGGCTGTTTTGGGCTGTTGATGTTTGCTGTTGAAGACCGAGTTCTTCATGGTTGACTTGAGGTCAAATAGGAGCTGTTTGACTAGCTTTGACTTTGTTGGTTGCTGATATATTATTGTTGATATAAAATCATAGATTTGTGATATTTTACTATCTCTCTCTCTCTGCTGAATTATTGAAGAATATAGAAGAATTTGTCAAAGGGTTTCCCCATATTGGGGTTTGTCCCTAGCTAGCACCACATTTGGTGTCTCTTGTCTTGGCTTGTCTTTTGTCGATTTATTTATGTTCTATCAGCATTTTACTTTATGTTAATGTGATTGCTAAACTGTAAATTGACATTGGGCTAATAAGAAGAAATTGAAGTAAATTGCTCTAAGCATAGAACATACCATAACTTAACATGGTATCAGAGCTGAGGTGAAGACAAAGCCCAAGCAAGAGCAAAAGCAAGAGCAATCACCGAACACTGTTGGAAAAAGTCTTAAGACATCATGGTTCCTCATCACACTTCCTTGCCGACGACAAGTTCCGTGAGAAGTTTGACTTTCACGGGTGGGAGATGTCTCTCGATTTGACATTGGAAGAGTAGGAAGTGTTGGACTATGTGAGAGGCAGAATTACAAAGCCTCCATCAAATGCACCGGTTGCTACAAGGAACAAGTACACTAAGGGTGAAGTCAAAGTAAAGAAGATCATCCGAGACTCTGTTGACAAGCGCCTGGTGGCCTACGTTTCTGAGCTGAACATCTCCAAGGAGATTTACGATAGACTAGTAAGCTTGTTTAAAGTTAGTGATGCAAATCAAGTTTTGTTCCTCAAAAATAAGCTGAAGGAAATTAAGAAGGCCAAAGATGAGGATATGCAATCCTACTTCTTAAGGATCACCGAGATCCAGAATGACCTCCTATCGATTGGAGAAGTCATTCTTGACAAGGAATTGACTATCACAACTCTTGGAGGGCTCCCATCCGAATGGTATGTATGTAGAACCACTCTTCTCAACAATAATCGAATTTCGGGATTTGAGGAATTGATTGCGAGATGCATTCAAGAAGAGACAAGGATGGAAGAGCAGGAAATGCCTTCATTTAAAGGCAACCCCATTGCTTTCTCCTCTCATGCTAAAAGGAGAAATAATTTTGGGTCTAAATCCAAAGGAAAGGTCGGCTCGAAAGGTGGAAGGAAGGGAAGATGTTTCGCTTGCAGTAAATTTGGCCACTATGCGAGGGAGTGTCCAAATAGGAAGGACACATCTCATGACGATGATCAAAATCACTCCCGGGGCAATTCCAACCGCAATCAAAGGAATGGCAGGTTCAATGGCAAAGGAAAGAGGAATGCTAGAAATCAAGGAAGTGGTCAACCCTCCAAGAAAGCAAGGAATTCCAAGTATGAATCTAATGTTGTTAACAATAAGCAAGATGAATATTATCTGATATCGACCCTCTCCACTACCTCTCCTCCAGACTCGTTGGGAAATTGGCTTATTGATAGTGGTGCCTCAAGGCACTTCATTGGAAGCTCTCTCTAATATGATAGAGAAGGAGACCAACTTGGAGATTATTCTTGGAGATAACTCCACCTATCTCGTAAAGGGTGTAGGGAACATTATTCTTCAGTTAAATCAGGGTAACACAATTCATTTGCAAGAAGTCCTATATGTACCTGATCTCAAGAAGAATATGTTGTCCATTTCAGCAATGGAAGACAAAGGCTACAAGGTGGCCTTCATCGATGGCAAGGTATGTGTGTGGAAAAAGAATTTTAAAGATGCTTTCACCCTTGGGTTTCGAGTTGACTCTTTATATCAAGTTGGAGGAAGTCCGTTGGGAGTCATGTCTTGCAACACAACTCTTCAGTCTGAACTATGGCACCGGAGGTTTGCCCACCTTCATTATAAGGCTCTACCCGATGTGAGACAAATGGTGATCGAGATGCCCGAGTTTAAAGTAGAGAAAGAAGGTGTATGTCCCGGGTGTGCCGAAGGAAAACTAAAAAGGGGACCATTCCCCTCAAGCCGTAGTAAGACCTCCGACATTCTGCATTTGGTTCACTCCGATATATCTGGTATGATGCCTGTGAACTCTTTGGGAGGATATTTATATTGTCTCACTTTTACAGATGATTATTCTCCCAAGACTTGGATATACTTCTTGAAAAGAAAGGATGAAATGTTCTCCTGGTTCCGTCACTTCAAAGCCTTGATCGAGAATCAAACCGAGAAGAGGATCAAGATCTTAAGGATTGATAATGGGATTGAGTATGAATCCAATGAGTTCCATGACTTTTGCAAGGAAGCTGGCATTAAGAGGGAGACCACAACACCATACACTCCTGAGTAGAATGGTGTGGCGGAAAGGAAGAACCATACGATTTTGGAAGTTGTTCGTTCCATGCTCCATGATCAAAGGCTTTTGAAGTTTCTATGGGTCGAAGCTGCAAATACCGCTGCATATGTTCAAAACCAATGCCCTCATCAAGCATTGGATTCCAAGACTCCCAAAGAGATGTTCACTGGTAAGAAACCTGATGTCTCATTTTAGAATTTTTGGAAGTCTCGTATATTTTCATGTGCCGAAAGAGAAAAGGAATAAATTGGGTGCATTTGGAAAGAAGGGAATCTTCTTGGGCTATAGTGAAAATTCTAAGGGCTATAGAATCTATTTGGCTGGTGAAAGGGAAGTCGAGATTAGTCATGATGTCACCTTTGATGAAGATATGGCTCTTAGCAAGGTTGACAATCTTCCTATACTAAGGAAAACTAAAGAAGATGACACTAGGAAGCCGGATGAGAAGGAAGATGAGACGATGCCCGATGTGGAAGAACCTATGGATCCTATTGAACCCCCTCCACAAGAGCCTTCCTCTTCTAGGAAGAGGCCCTCATGGCTTAGGGGGACACTTGATGATGTCGAAGGACACATTGCACCTAGAGGGACTTTTCGTGAAAGTAAGAAGCCGACTAGGTATCAAGGATACTTTACCATTATGAGCACCATTATTCAAAATGAGCCTTCATCGTTCGAAGAAGCTGTGAAGCATCAAGTGTGGAAGGATGCTATGAATGAGGAATACGAGTCCATCATGAAGAACGATGTCTGGGATGTGGTCCCTAGACCCGAGGACAAAATAGTTGTCACCTCAAAGTGGCTTTACAAAATAAAGCACGGAGCTTATGGGAGTGCTGAAAAGTATAAGGCTCGCTTTGTCGCTCGTGGCTTCTCTCAAAAGGAAGGCGTAGACTATGATGAGATATTTGCACCTGTTGCCCGACACACCACCATTTGCTCGATCATAGCCGTTGTTGCTTTGCAAGGATGGAACCTACATCAGATGGATGTCAAGACCGCGTTCTTGCATGGTTCGATCAAAGAGGAAGTATATGTGGAACAACTCGAGGGGTTTGAGATTCATAATTGGGAATTTCATGCGTGCAGGTTGAAGAAAGCCTACTATGGGCTGAAGCAAGCACCCCGAACTTGGTATGAGAGGATCGATAGCTACTTGATGAAGCTGGGATTCACTAGGAGTGAAGTTGATCCAAACCTTCACTTTAAGGTTGAGGATGATAGGCCTCTCATACTGGTGCTGTATGTTGACGACCTCTTTCTGATAGGTGCAAACCCTCTCATTCACAAATGTAAGAGGGAGTTGGCTTCCGAATTTGAGATGAAGGACTAAGGACTGATGCACTATTTCCTAGGACTGGAGGTCTAGCAGAAGCCAGGAGAGATTTTCCTATCTCAAGGAAAATACGTGGTCAAGATATTGGAGAGATTTGGTATAGTACACTGCAAGCCTGTGACTACCCTGATGGAGCTTAACTTCAAGAAGTTATGCAGTAGTGCTGCCGGGCCTGTTTTGGGAAATGCTACTGAGTATCGTCAACTCATAGGAGCATTAATGTTCTTGGTGAACTCCTGCCTGGATATATGTTTTGCAGTCAACACGTTGAGCCAATATATGGTTGAGCCTCATCACTCACACTGGATTGGTGCCAAGAATCTTTAGAGATATCTTGGGGGCACAATCACTCATGGGTTGAGATACACTGCCGGAGACGTGAGGCTACATGGATATACCGATGCTGATTGGGCAGGCAGTGTGGAGGATTGCAAGAGCACTTCGGGGTGCTGTTTCTCTTTGGGTTCTGCCTCGATATCTTGGATGAGTAGGAAGCAGAAGTGTGGATTTGAGCACTGTTGAGGCAGAGTACATTGCTGCAAGCATGGCCTCCTGTGAGGCTGTCTGGTTGATGAAGCTCTTCAGTGAGTTGTTTGGACATACATTGGATACTACCGTGATCCTTTGCGACAACCAGAGTGGGATTTGTTTATTCGAGAATCCCATATTTCATTATCGCTCCAAGCATATCGATATCTGGTCCCACTTTATTCGGGATATGGTACAATGAGGAGCAATAAGGCTCCATCATATCGGTACAGATGAGCAGGTCGCCGACATTCTGACGAAGCCCATGGGAAAGGTCAAATTCTTGACTTTCCGAAAACGACTAGGAGTCGTTGAGAGACCCTCTTATGAGGGTCCTGTATGATGCATACATTGAGCTCTGGGAGCTCCGGGGGGGCTTGGGGTACTTCTTGGAGCGACGAGCGACCATAGGGCGACTCACCCTCCCCTAGTGGTGCGCTGTGTATAGGGTTAATGGTTCAGCCTTCCCCTGTGATACCCCATGGTGACTTGTAGGCAGGATGAGTGGTTCATCCTTCTCCTGCTGAGGCATCCTACCCATGTAGGCTGGGACTCATGGGAAGTACCTCTCATTTGGCTAATGAGCAGGGAAATGAGGATAGGGACCATAGTAGTACCGATGGACGCATCGTGTATCTACCGTACTCTCTATGCTAGGATGGCCTTGCTCTGGGATCAATTGGAACTGACTTCGGGTTAGTAAGAGTGATATAACTCACTCTCTCCTGGAACTGATCTGGGATCAGTAAGAGTGGTATGACACACTCTCTGGGACTGACTTCGGGTTAGTAAGAGTGATATAACTCACTCTCTCCTGGAACTGATCTGGGATCAGTAAGAGTGGTATGACACACTCTCTGGGACTGACTTCGGGTCATTAAGAGCACTATTGAGCACTCTCTTTTATCTGGGACTAACTTCGGGTCAGTAGAGGATGGTATGATACATCCTCGATCATTTCTTCTTCTTCATAGTTCAGTAGCGCAGAGCCGAGCAGTGCATTTGATGGCAAAGATAGTACCGACGGTTAGATGGATTGGCAGATGGAGTTCTCCCTAGTTGAGAGGGAGTGTTAAAATTGGCAACTAGGGCCAAACTCCATGTGGGTCATCTTATTTATGGCAGTTGATATTTTTCTTGGATTCCTCTTGTCGAGAGGTGTAGGATTGATCTAACGATCATCCGATTCCGAGATGTACTTATGTAGATATGAATTTATTTGTATTTCTTGAGTCTTGACAATTTGTCAAGGTCGGCCAGCAAGATAAAGTGTGTGGCACACCCCCAGCTTAACCTCAACTTTACATATAAAGAAAGGAGACATTGTGCCTCATTTCACCATCACCTCAACACACATCTTCTCTCTCCTAATCTTATTTGGCCAACGTAGCAGTCTCTCTCACACGTGCAAGAAGGATGAAATTTCTGTTTAGGGCAGTGTTGACTGTTTCTAGGGCAGCGTTGAATTTTTTGGGCTGCGTTGACCAAGGTGCAGGGCTGCTGGAGGATGCATTGACCAAGCGTTGACCTGTGCATTGCTGTTTGGGTGCTACGTTGACCAAAGCATTGACCAGCGTTGACTGGTTAGGGCTGACCGCAGGCTGGTGATTTGTTGACTTCTGTTTTGACCATTGGCCGAGGGCTGTTTTGGGCTGCTGATGTTTTCTGTTGAAGACCGAGTTCTTCATGGTTGACTTGAGGTCAAATAGGAGCTGTTTGACTAGCTTTGACTTTTCTGGTTGCTAATATATTATTGCTGATATAAAATCACAGATTTGTGATATTGTACTCTCTCTCTCTGCTGAATTATTGAACAATATAGAAGAATTGATCAAAGGGTTTCCCCACATTGGGGTTTGACTCTGGCTAGCCGCCACATCTGGTGTCTCTTGTCTTGGCTTGTCTTGTGTCGATTTATTTATGTTCTATCAGCATTTTACTTTATGTTAATGTGATTGCTAAACTGTGAATTGACATTGGGTTAATAAGAAGAAATTGAAGTAAATTGCTCTAAGCATAGAACATAGTACATACCATAACTTGACACTTTTACTATTTCAGGAAAAAATGTGCAAGAAATAGTGAGCCAAAGTGGCAGAAAAGTATGGTTCATTTCAGAGAAACAATTATATTAATACCTGTAAAGAACCAACTGATCGACATTATTTGTCCACTGACCGAAGAATAATGCAGAACAGACATTGGTATGTATAGCAACTGATTAGTGCACACAGTGGAAGCAAAGAATTGTTGAGGCGATCACTCTCGAATTGATTTTCTATAACATAATAGCATACTTGTAATACAAAAATAATTCAAAACTGGTTACTTTGCCATAAAACTTTTGCTAAAGACAAAAATAGCTAGTCATTTTTTTATAGATCTTTGGCCTTCGTTCTTCAAGTTGATTGTGAACGGATCATTGATTTACAAATTTGCCAAAATTTTCCGTTTTTACATAGTATGGAGGAGTTATTTTGATCCATTTTGGATCGAAGTACAACCAAGGGATGTTTTGAAATACCTTGAACTATGGAAATGGGTAAATTTTAAAATGATAAGTTTATTATTTTTAACACCAGAGTGCTAAAAACAACGTAACCCCTATTAAGAAGGTTGGTGCAGGGAGGTGAATTGCTAAGTTACTTTATGATAGTTTAGAAGTTCACTAGTTATAGAAATGCAATGAGAGAGAGATTACAAAAATAATTGTGGACTCAAAAATTGCCTGATGCTATTTCGGGCAGCCAAGATGACGGGACCTACCCTGTTTTAAGTAGCCAGGATGATTATCATTTTTTGAAATTGCTAACCTTGTCTTTACATGCTTTCAGCTTCTTATGTGGTACAATGGCTACCAGATAAATATGAAATATATGCAAGTTCCCTCCTTTACTTGGGGATCATAACTTTAATAAGTAGGACATAAGTCTGTTTGTTGGTACTTTTATACGAGGACGTGAGCTATCTGTTTAGCCATAACACACATATGTATTCAAAATAGACGTGCTTCAGATGTTTTAAGAACATGAAATATGACAGGATTAGAATCTAGTGCGTAGAAGCTTATAAAATTATATTTCTTTAGATTTCTTTTCCACGAGAAAGGACTAGGTTAAGAATGGCCTTTCTTCTCTTTTTGACAGAGGTATTTAGATTTGCAATATAATAAAGTAAGATAGCTAAACCAATATCTGACTGTTGTTTATGAAATAGTTCAGAGCATTATCAGTGTTTCTGCTTTGCCTTGGGATTAAAAATACTTAAATACTCCAGGAAAAATTGTTAGAAGTTAGAACAACCTAATTTTGTCTCGGGATAACTCTTAAGACATGTAAATAGTTGCAAGAGTGGTTTATTTGACTCAGAAACTCGCAAATTTGTTTTCACATTGGTATTTGAAGCTGTACTTTATGTTGCAGGTCTTAGTTTATCATGACTTGCTGCAGATGACGCAACATCCACACCATGCCCAGGTAAGGTTCCATCGTCTATTTTATCAAAATAAAGATTTGTTAAATACCCAATTTGTTGGAAGTGTGAATATTTTTTTTGTGAAAGAAAGAAGAGCAACTAGCAAAACAAAAAGCTTCTTTTAATTTCTGTTTGACATTTTACTTTTTCCTTTCCAGGTTACACCCAAGTTCTGCAAGGCCTATGGGAACATAGGAATTGCTATCAATGAAGCATTGTGCAAGTACAGAGAAGAGGTGGTTTCCCAGAAGTTTCCATCTGCTGCGCATACTCCTTATCGAATTGACCAATCTAGTGTTGAAACTTTTATTTCTGAACTTAGTAAGAGAGGATTGGGGAAAGCAGCGGAGGCAGCTGCTGCAGCCGCTGAGAATGACATTAAATCTGGAGAACCAAAGATCAGTACACTTCCAGACTAGATTAGCATGAATGACCTTATTATTGTGTTTTGTTTGAAAAGAGAGGACTGGGCAAAATAACAGTGATAGCTGATGCAACTGCTTAGAATGATGATAAGGCCGTTCATCCACTAACCGATATTCTTGAATCTTCTAAAACGAAATCCCAGAGAATAAATTACATTTTCGCTGCCAATTTTGCACCTAAGTAGCAGTTTGTTCTGCTCCTTTTCAAAATATCTAAATACATTATCAAGCTACAATAGAGATCACATCCACTTTGGAATATTCCAGATTGAAGCAACAAGGTTACTGCTTATGTAATAACATGAATTGTTCGGATTTTAACTAGTAATAGCTCCCCCTGAATATTTGCATGTAATTTAATTTGGCAAGTGCACACACCAACTAGCACCTATGCTTGTTATGTCACCTCTACTGACATTGTTCGGAGTTTAACTAGTAATAGCTCCCCTGAATATTTGCATGGAATTTAATTTAGTGCACACACCAATTAGCACCTATGCTTGTTATGTCACCTCTAGTGACATATAACATCGGTTTTTTTCATTAGCTTCGTACAGAGGACATTTTTGTTATGTCACCTTAGTCACATTTAGCATCCGTTTTAACTTTTTTTTCATTAGTTTGGCCAGTACAGAGGAAATTTTTCATATTTGCAAAGTTAACCCTTAAGTTTGAGCTTGAGCTTTATGATTGTTGAGGTCTGCCTGCAGTGGGCATCAGGGCTACAGAACCCAAGGCCGGCTATGGCCACCAGGGCTACAAAACTCAAGGCACAACATCAGTGGCAGTGATTAAAGGCACCAGGGCTATAGAACCCAAGACCACCCAAGGCACAACATCAGCAGCAGTGATTAAGGGTAGGATAGGATAGGATAAGATAAGATAAGATAATTGTATTTATGTCCAACTAATGACCACAAAGTAGGTCAAAGAGACTGTTGAGTACAATGATGTCCATAAAATGCGGGAGAACCAAACGGTCTCCTATAAAAAATACAATGCATGAATATAAAAGGTACAATGCAAGAACATAAAAGATACAATGTATGGAATGCCCCGACAAAGAGGATTTGACCCATCTCTCCTAACCTCTGAGACTGACTGAAGAGCACTAAAAAAATTCCACAAAGTTTGCTGGCCTGATGAAGGGTCTGAGATGGTTTAGCCGTTGGGGTCTCGTGTGGCGGGGTGAGGTCCCACAGATCCTCATTAGTCTAGAGTCTGGATATGAAACGGTATTGAGTGTTCTCTTTGTGCCCCTGTTTGAAGTTAGTACCCTGAAAAATGTCGTGATCCTCTATGTGGGGTCTGGTTTGATGTGAAGTTGAAGAATATGGGCTCGGAACCTAGGAGCCTCCTGCATATATAGGGCCAAACATCTCCGCCAAACATCTCCGATCAGGATACTTGAAAAAGTCTGTGAGGGTTTGAGAGTCTCTGAACAAGCAATGGAACCTTCCTCTGATCTCGTAGTAGATAGAGCATCCAAAAATGAATTGCACCTCGGTCTCTACTCCCTATAAATGACATTCCTGATAGATTCTGTTTGGCCTATCAATCCGGTGGTCCTTCTCTACCCAAAGTCTATGAGAATCTACTCTGCACTGGCCTAGAGGAATGCGAAGAGCATGCATCTAGTGGTGAAACGTATACTGGGGTCAAATAATAAGTCCATCTCTCAACTCCAAGAAGGCTCAGCATAGAAGGCCATCTTTGGGCGCAACCCTCCCGGAAGATTGACCTAGGTGACCTGGACAAACTACTTGTAGATGTCCTCCCTGATGATCTTGTTCAACTCTTGTCTAGTAGGTAGAAGGTGACTAGGAGCATCCAAGAAAACACCTGTAAACCAACATCTAGCCAGGCCCGAGGGAGTAGAACAAGCAATATTCTCAGAAGAGCAATATGCCAAGTAAGGGTAATGGTTCCTACTCTTTATCGAGTCTGCAAATCCCCGGACACAATGCAAGAATGAGACCAAATTGAACACTGTCTCCAACTGAAAGGGTTGAGCTCCAAACTCTGGAAGGATGATGTGCTGAGGTATTGTCTCTTTGGCCTATCAAGAGTCTGGACTGGACTCTCTCAACTGAAGCCCAATCCGACTCAAGTAAAGACGGTCCCCAAATCTCTGAGCCATATAGAACAGTGGGACGGATCAAGGTGTCCATGAGGCTCATCTTGGACGAGATGTCTTGGAAGTGATGTCAAAAGCACTGTCTCGAGAAGGGCTAAAGATCCATATCCTTTGTTGATCTGATGCTGAAGAGCTGGTCGCACATTGAAGCGGGGACCTGAGAATTGCACCCCCAGGTATGCGTTGGTGATCTCAACTTCCTCCCCTTTGAATAGGAAGTGACGGTCCGAAGTTTTTTTCACCCCATTGAAGATCATAACCTTGGTTTTACCCAGGAGGACCGTCAATTGTCGAAGATTGCAAAACAAAGCTAAGGCATCCAGCTGCCTCTTTAATCTTTTTGGAGACGAGGAGAGGAGGACCACGTTGTTGGCAAATAGTAGAATATATATCATGACCTCGTGAAGAAGGCAACCATCAGTGTCCTGGATATGCTCGTGTAGAAAAGCCTCCAACTCATCAATATAGATCCTAAACAGGGTAGGTGACAATGGCCTCCAACTCATCAATATAGATCCTAAACAGGGTAGGTGACAATGGACAAACTTGTTTAACCCCAATAGTGCTTCGGATGAGATCAGACATCCCATGAACGATGCAAAGACGACCAAGACTCATGTAGGCACGTAATAGTGTCAATAAGGTTGCCGGGATGCCTGTACTGTATGAAATTTTAGTTTTCAAACTGGATATAGAAGTAGTCTCTGTTACGATTTCCACGATTCGTCCGCTGCCACTTTAGCTTTTGTGATTGTTGCCACACCAAACAATCATTTCAGCTTTTACGATGTTACATCAAACCCTGTATGCTCACAAAATTCACGTATCGTTTAGTTCTTTACCCAAATGAAACTCTTCATCCCTGGTCCTCTCTGTTGTAAATGGATGTTGACTTTCTTTTAAATTTTTGATATTGAAGTTGGAACTTTTTCCACGGGAGATCGATGGTTCTTCGTATTCTTCAATGCCATGGCGTGAGAAAAGGGGCGATACGACTTCATAATCTTCAACCCGATGCCGTGAGATAAGGGGCATTCCGGGCATTTATATGGCATCGTTTATCCATAAAACTTTAAAATTGACTAGGGAATATGTCTGAAAGTTAATTTCACTTTGTTGAAATGATGTAGACTCGGGAATATGTTTGGAAGTTAATTTCACTTTGTTGAAATGATATAGTATTTTGTTTTGAGAATTTTAATGTTAAATGAATTTTGTATTAAAAGAAATATAATAAAATATTCATAAATTTATGTTTTTTTTTTTTTATATAAAAAAATTAAAAGATTAAAAGAGTAACGTGTGACTCCACCTCATAGCCTTCTACTGATAATAGTTCATAGAAAATTCTGGAAAAAGGCATGTGCACAAAATAGCGTTTATATAATACTTATATGTAGATGAAGTTAAGATTATATTTAGTAATTTTATTTGAATTATTTTTTAGGAGATGGAATTAATGTATGATAATTTTAGTATTTTTTAATAATTTTTAGTAGAATGGAATTAATGTATTGAGATTAGGATGAGGTAAGTATTTAATATTATTATTATTAAGATATAAAGATAATCTTCATTTAAAAATTATATTATTATTTATAAGAATTATTTGCATATTTGTAAAACTTAGTTGGGAGGTTTTTACTACATGGAAATTGAAAGAAAGTTGATTATAAAAAGCTATGCCTCCAACCCACATACGTCTGTTTTCATTGCTAAAAAAGTTTTTATGAAAGCGTCATACAGACTTCTCAACTTTATATTCTTTCTTTTAACTTCCCTACATATTGTTTAACTTTACACTTATAAATATATATTTATATATTAATATATATACTTATGCGAAAATACAAGAGGCTGCTTAGCTAGGTCCACTTTTAAGTAATTGGTTAGCCTTTATTGTTAAGAAACTTCTATCCACTTTCAGAATTTTCAACTCTTTCTATCTTTAGACATGTGTCAACCACAACTGCCTAAATATAATCTTAGACATGTGCCAAACACCATCACCTTAACCACTTAAATATAATCTTAGACATGTGCCAACCACCACCACCTAAATATAAATATAATTTTAGACATGTGCCGAACACCCATCACCTCAACCACTTAAATATAATATAATCTTAGACATGTGCCAAACACCATCACCTCAACCACTTAAATATAATCTTAGATATGTGCCAACCACCACCACCTAAATATAAACTTGGGGAGAAAGGGTTTTGATTATTCAGATACACTTGCAAGGAAAGAGTATATATCTTGGGAGAAAGGGTTTTGATTATTCAGACACACTTGCAAGGAAAGAGTATATCTTTGGGGAGAAAAGGTTTTGATTATTCCCACACACTTGCAAGGAAAGAGTATATCTCTGGGTACATGATTTGATATGATGCCCTTTTCGTTTGATATGTATATTCCTAAGTTCTTAGAGGGCCAGATCATATGGTATGACAAAATAATAATACTGGTGTGTACATTGTTTTAATGTGTAACTTTTTATATTTTTCCAAGTTATTAGAAGATAATTTAGATTATGATTGATATGCACAAAGAATTTGACTGTAATTATCATAATTTCAATATATTTTTGGTGTATAACCAACTGTAATTATCATAATTTCCCATAATTTCTTGTTTTAGTCTTCAAAACACAAAGCACACTTTGTTGTCATTAAATTAAATGATCAATATACATGAAGATATTACAACAATATATATGTTATTGAAAAATGAATTAATTAAATGTCCAAATATGCCTACTCTACCCAAGTGACAATAATTAAGATATTACAACAATATATATGTTATTGAAAAATGAATTGATTGAATGTCTAACTATGCCTACTCTACCCAAGTGACAATTGCAATTTCATCTCTCTTTAAAAAAATTAATTTAAATATTATAATAATGTAAAATTAAATATTAAATTTATATTCATTTTTAATATATACATATTATATCAATTTTATATTAGTCGTATTTTGGATTTTTTTTTTTTAAATAATTTTTTTTATTTCTTAAAAATATTATTTTCATACATTTTTGCAAAATAAACAAAAAGTCCGTCATTCTTGCACAATAAACAAAATGTATGTGGTGGCAATGTGCAAAAAAGCAAGAGCAGTGGCAATGCACAATAAACAAAAAACCCATGTCATTCTTGCACAATAAACAAAAGGCACGTGGTAGCAATGTGTGGAAAAGCAAGAGCAGTGACATTGCCACCATGTGACTCTTGTTAAACTAGGCATTAAGTAAAGTTGAAGGTGTTGGTTGCTCGAAGATTATATATTGTTGATATTTTGAAATTGAAAATGTCACAACTATTAAGAAAGTAATCTACATTACATGAACAGTCCAAAACTATATATACCTCACTCTTATGCTCAGAGACAAGGGTAATATATTCTTTAGGGTTCAAGGTCATTTAACAATCATTCTCCCAACTACCCAAGATAAACCCAATTAACACATGTTTCCATGTAACAAAACACCCCCCACCCTCAAGCTTGTAGGCAAGGGTAATCTTTTTTAGGGCTCAAGGCCATTTAACAATCGTCCCCCCAACCAAAGTTGTACTAAGTAAGAGTGTTTTTCAGAAGCGAAGTGCTGGGAGCATCATTTTTGAAAAATTATTGAAAGAGAAGCGTGTATATATATATATATATATTAATTATATAATATATATATAATGCCAAATTAGTTGCAGAATATATGAAAACATACATATTTGTACATAAATCAAGATAGAAATGGTATTCATAGTATATCAATAATTAATTATTCGAGCATCAACCATTTAAAATATAAATTCTATCAATCATAAACAAACATACAATTTTTTAAGTCATATAATAGAAATTAGACCACTAAATTATGGAGTGAGATAGGTTATTGGCAACTGCCAATAATAACATGACCAAATAGTTATGTTTAAAAAAAGAGCATCTACACAATGAAATATGAAGATTAAAATATCTAAAATAGTAAACTGAGCTAGTTTTTAAACGCCTCTCTATGGTAGAAGTGTTCCCCAAATGTGAAAGCACCCATGTTATGAAATGTCGTAGTTGTTGGATATCACCGCCATACATGTTCAACCACTCCTTGACAAATAATGTTTCAACCATAATTTATATCAGAATGCTCATCATTAGTGTCATGCTTCATTCTTTTCCTCTTGTCTAGCCTTTGTCTCTACCTTGATTCTCGAGGGACATTAGACGACAACACCCAATTTTGATTAAACTACGTAATCTAAGCTTTAAAATATGGTAGAAGAAACTTAACATCCCTAATCAATGATTTTGGTTTGAGTGAAGGGTACATTTTTCTAAGGCCATGGAAAAGGAGTTCAACAATTAACATCAACAACAAAAGGTACATAGGGCTTGGTGCTCATGATTAAATGTAGATCAGATGCCCTCATACATGATAGAATCTTATGAAATGTTGCAATCCCATTGAACATGAAATCCTAAAAAATATTAATCACGTTGAATTTTGAATGGGATATGAAATTATACTTTCTCCATATGAAGTACAATGAGGTTAAACCCCTTAAACATCCTAAAACAATCAATGGTAAAGTTAAAAATTTAAGTAAAATGATAATTTATCATAGTACTTTAAGAATTTTGCATTATCATTAGGTAACGTCCATGGAACACCTAGGGAGCATCCAGAAAGCATGAAGGGAACGTAGTTTGACACATGAGAGCATGATAGTTGCAACTTTCTAGGAAGTGCACAAAATGAGGCTATAACATGGTTTCATTTATAAGAGTGTGTTTTGAGGAGTATCCTATAGTACTTTCACTTAGAGTAGAGTTGTGGGAGGCATGGTTCCAACAACCATGCCCCTAATCACTAGAGATAAACTCAATTCACACATACACAAGCACACATTTTTTTTTCCAAGGAAAAAATCGAAACTTTAGTTATTAGTGTAAAATAAGCTACATTCGAAAGTGCACACACACACACACACACATATTGTTGGAAATCCATCAACCAAGGGGGTCTCCCCGATGTGAAGTCCCAATTAGACCTCACATCGTTTGGAATAGGAGCCCCATTCGAAGTATCCACCATGTTGCGATATATTCTTATAGATTTGCCTTGGCTTTAGCTATCAGTAAGAGAGAGAAGCGTGTATGTTCCTTTGTGAAAAGAAAGTATACTCGGTGAATGTTCAGTTGCAGGTGTATCAAGGTTTTTGTATTGCATAGGGAGGAAAGGTGAGCCTCTAAGAGAGAGGTAATAATACCACCCTAGTAGAGGCACACACAAGCGAAAGAGAACCGCCTAATATCAAGCAGAATAGTCCACATAAATGCAATAATTTTTACAACCATTACAACACATTTTCAATAGATAAGCACTAAAATAATTGAAATAGTTCAACTACTTTAGTATAGGTGAAAGAAAACATGAATTTACACTATACATTATATTTCTCCATTCTAGAATTTACATAATCCACAAAATGATGTGGCACATGATGACTCATGACACTGATGACATGGACTACATGATGACGTGGCAGTGTTAAGTCACTCTTTGCTTCTAGTTTCTTTGTGTCTTCTCAACAAATAGAACATGGCCTTTTCTTTCTCCTCCTCATGACTTGAAGATAAGGAGCCTTCAATGTTGTCTTGATCTTATGTCTTCCACAGGTCAAGGTCTGGCACTGAGGCTTGAAACTGTGCAATGTGCAGTTCTGGAGGCTTGGGAATAGGATCGTGCAGTTAAGGGACTCAATAGCTCAAGTTGGAGGCTTGAGGTTTGAGACTGTAAAATGCACATTTCTGAAGGCCTAGGCTGAACGACTGAGTAGTTGTGGGGTTCAAGGGCTCAAGCTTTAGGCTTAAAGTTTCCCAATGTGAAGTTCAAGAGGGACATAGGCCAAGTTATAGTGCAGTTCAAGAGCTCAAGGCCGAGGCTTGATGCTTGAGACTGCGTAGTGCACAAAGAAGGTTGGCTGGAGGCAAGGATTGCACAGTTTTGGAGCTTAAGGGTTGGGATTGAGCAATGAGATTGTGTAGTGCACAATTATGGAAGGAAGAAACTATGCATTGAATAGTGCCAAGAGAAAGGGCTGCTGCTTAAGGGTTGAGATTGCAGAATGCGCAATTCAGGCGGGCTAAAGGAGGCTGAGTGGTTCGAGAGGAGAGTTTTCCCAATTTGACTAAGTGTCGGATCAATGGGAGGAAGATAAGTAAAATCATGACTCTGAACATGACCACACAATTATATCACTTGAAGACACAATATGGAACACTCATAACACATGAACAACATCATTTCCTTAATGCAACAAGTTTGCGACGACTTACACCAAGTGCGACACTAAAGATACAATTTGCAACGACTGTGATGACACTTGTGTGACAGTGATTAAAAATTTGTAAATGAGTGTGATACATGTTTACATGGTAAGACCATCTCATTTACACAAATTTTACCTCTTGAAACCACCAAAACTAGCTTTCGTGCATTGTGCGACACTCCACATGCTAAAAGACGACATATACTATATGAAGAGAAAAGTGCATACGACAGTGAAAGAGACACATGCTAGAGGGAAGATAACATGAAAATGAAACTAATTAAAGTGAAATAAAGTGAAAGCGACAAACTAAAGAATGAAAATGAAACTCGTGAAAGCAAAGTTGTGCAAAAGTGACAATTTGAAAAACTCACCAAAACAAAAGTACAAATGCAACCAAAAGTGGAAGACTGTCAATGAAAGCGTGCACTAACGATTGACATAGGTTGATTATTACACATGCACTGTCTTGATGGATTGTGCTATGCTTGCATAAAAGAATGCACTCATGAACTTGTTGCAAATTGAGCATGTGTGAGGAGGTGACTTCGACACTTACCATTCAAAAGGGAGTTCAAGAATTTAACAAAACATCAACCGACCAAGAAGTGACTATGGAATGACCAATTGTAAGATCCACAGTAGGCTCCAAAATTCAAGTGTAAGTGAAATTTTAGAGGGTGTTTGTCGCAGCGACAACACTTGGCGACAAACTGGTAGAACTCCAAATTCTCTCTCTTGGTCAATTATTTCGTATAGGGTCTAGTTCTTTAGGGAGTGTTGATTCGTAATTCATATTACAATGGATTCCCAACTTACCCCATGCATAAACATAGTCCCCTTCATTCCTTTACTCGGTTAAACACAAACATAAGGTCATCGATCACATAATGTTTCGAACCAGGAAAGGGTAATGAAGTTCGCGAGCTTTATATTTTCAGAGTGTAGTTTTTCCTCTCTGGTGTTTCTTCGTTGCTAGCAAGCCTGGATAGTACCCCAATGCAGTCACTTCAATGACATAAACATTGCTCCGCTGCTAGTAGGCTTGGACAATACCCCGACGAAGTTTCTTGCTTCACCTCTCTGCGCAGGAATCCTTTCTCTTCTTTCACCTTTATTTAACTATTTCATATAGGACCGTGCATCAACACTTCTTTATTTCATGGGCGAAAGAGGGATCCCAACTTATTAAGAGTAGAAGAGGTTGTCCCTTCAAAGAATCATATATAATACCTCTGATTTTGGTTTGCTCGTTTAGATTTTCCCCTTGTCCTTCTCTATTTGATTGGATCATCTTGAAAACATCGAAACATAAATACCCAAGTGTAGGCATGAGGTTTCCAGAATAGGCATGGTGATCATGGTTCAACACAAGGATTTCCTTACACAAGGATAATATTTTCCGACATAATATCATTGACCAAAAGGCGTAACCAAGACAAGGAAGAAGGACAAAGAGTTAACCAAATGTTGCAGTGTCACAAAGTCATTTTCTATTTTTCCACACTGTATTTCAAGCCCAAATAGGAAACCATTCACACAAAGTATCATTGAACAAAACACAAAAGACAAAACACAACAAGTAAACAAAATTAGGAGGACAAAGAAAAATGAGGCTAACCGAAAAGATGATGGGAAACCAAAATGAGAAAGCACAAGACAAACTACAAAAATGAATGCAGGATGAATGTGTAGGTAAACTAATATGCAACGATACCTACTCCTAACCTAACCAGCTAGAAGGTCGGGGTCACATATTATGAAATTTCTAATGTAGCCACAATAGTTGTTCCCAACCTACAATCACAAAGATATAATCGATTAATACTGAGATAAAATAATGTGCAATAAAAAAGATAAGAGCTTGAATATTCTGCACGACAAATTGAAGGTCTTTCATGCCAACAAAAACATATGTATTAACCACTACTTATAACCATTTCACACTCTTACCTTTTTTCTGAGAATAGTAAGAAGACAAACATCGAGGCTTCTTGAAAATGTACCTTCATTTGCAATGTACTCCATAGAAAGCATGAGAAAAGGCCGAAACCTGTTACTTATGACGAAGTTTTCCAGGTAAGATTGCTCCAACCATTTAGCAATTGGATCATGAAAATCGAAAAATCCTCTTGAGAATCTTGAAATATTTTAAAAGATGAATTTCCAGTTAAAAGCGCAGGATCAAAATGAGAATTTTGTAAGGGAAAATGAATCTGATCATATTCAGAAGGATTGTCAAGATAGTGAAGGCCTGACATAGCCATTAGTAAAGGCTGAGGTGCTTTAACTGCTTGACAAGTATCTGAATGGTGAGATAAACCGTAAATATTAATCGATGTGAAACAACTGTCATGAAATATACTGGTAGGAAAATGATAAAACAAATGACAGTTAATATTATGATCAGATCGACATTTTGTGGCAAGATATTCTTGGTTAGAGGATAACAAAGATATATCAGTTTGAACATCTTTACAAATGCATTGAACAAATGAATAATCTTCCTTGCATGATAAATGTAATAAAAAATTTCTTGTGACTAGTCACATGTTGTACTGGCATGGTAATCATCAAAATAAGTGAAAAGGAATGCCAATACAACAAACACATGAGACCAATCAAGATACAATGAACGAAGAAGAGTTTGATTCGCACAATAACTCATGCATTCATTAGCACTGAGGAGGATTTTAGGTGCTATGAAGAACAAGATTCGTGATATAACATTCACAAGAAAACCCAGGAGCTGACTATTTTGAAATGAATCTGATAGGAATGATTGCTTCGACCAAAGATGATTTTCGAAATGATTAAATTCACAGTTCCATGATTATATGAGAGATACACTTTCCAAAATCGAGTTTGATACAAGAGATTTGCATGAAGATGAATCAAATGATGAAGGTTCCTGAATTAGATTAGAAATAAAACCTTGAAAGCTCTAAAGAGTACATCCGAAATACCAAACGTCTTT
The DNA here is from genome assembly GCA_000404065.3 of Pinus taeda. Classification (NCBI taxonomy): domain Eukaryota; kingdom Viridiplantae; phylum Streptophyta; class Pinopsida; order Pinales; family Pinaceae; genus Pinus; species Pinus taeda. The sequence goes on from APFE031686310.1 coordinate 160,299, forward strand.
CAAGAAGAAATTTTCATTGAGTGGAACCATGACAATAGAAGGATTTTGTGAGAGAAACCATATTTGACTTAGTTCAGAGACCTTATCGGAGTCTTGAGAGCCTGTAATAACCATCATCGGAAGTTGAAGTGCCTCAAATCCTTGACAAGTCCCGGAACTTTCAAGGATTGTAAAATCACATTTTGAAGATTGAACCAGATCGTGCATGGTGTGAGGATAAATACTACCATTGATTTCAATAAGACTACTACTAACCAGATGGAAACCATCTCTATCACTAAGTCGAACGAATTTTACAAAAATAACCATATTACTCAAGTCGAAAGATTCTTTTGATTGCAAATTCGAAGATGAATGAATCAGGGAAATTTCATGAGAAAGTTGATTTGAAGAATTATATTCATGCAAAACAAGGGATGATGAGGGATGGAAATAATACTCAATGATTTGAGTGTTTTCATTTTCATCATGGATAATATTACCACCTTGTGTCAATTGAAAAGTTAACTCTTCAGATGGAGAACTTGAAGAGCGTGGAGTATCTTCATCACAAGTTGATGCATTACAAATGAGAGAGCACAAGGGATAGTGATATGAAGAGGAAGTTTCAATAAGAACATTTTCTTCGGCTGGATCAGATTCCAAGTCTTATTCTGTCAAATCAACATCCTCTAGAGGAACCGAAAGTTTAGTTGGTGCGCTTGGGCATACATCATCCCATACAATAATGGAGTCAGAATCATCAGGATGATGGTTGTCCAAGACTTGAAATTGATCAGGCAAGTCGATTCTGTTCGATTCATCACCAAGATTCTTAGATTCATTATCAACCAAGAGTGAAGCAACGCCATCTTCACATAGAGGACTCTGAAAAAGGGAAGAAAGATCAAAAGAATCCTCACCTTCTTACTCCTCTACCTGCGAAATGTGACCCCCTTGCACCTGTTCATTGCTTAAAATTGGAAGAGGTTGATTAGGAATATTGAGGGGCAAGGGGTCACGAAAAGAGATGGTAGAGGATGACAAGTATCCAAATCAGATTGAAGATTTAAATTATGAGCAATAATATCATTGTGTGAAATGGAGAAATTAGTCTTCACTGTAGGCTTCATGAGCCATTTCGGGATTTCCTCCATGTGATCTGAATCATGAAAAGCGAAAGGGGAATGAGAAGTTGGATTAGGAACTTGATTAGAAAATTTCCCAACTTTATTGTCATCGTAAGGTGGTACCCTCATTGGAACTGGAAAAGGAGGGAAATGAACAAAAGGAGTAGTAGTTTCCTCTTATGAAATTCGAAGTGTTTCACGATTTACAAGAGTTGGGGAAGTAAAAACATCAGGGGATTCAGATTCATCGTGCAAAAAGACATGAACCAAACACTTAAAGTTTTGTTTAAAGAAATTCCAATCCGTGTCTTCTCCCAGAAGTTCATAACAAAGGTGAAGGAATCAATCAGAAAAATTCTCAAGTGATTCATTAGGATTCATATTTATTTGATTGATTCTTTTAAGAAAACACTGGTAATCATACTTATCAAATGCTTTATGAAGCTCCTTCGCAAGCTGGTTAAATGAATGGATAGAAGCAACGGTTAATGTATGATACCATCTCTTTACACTACCTTCAAATGTGAGGGTGAGAAATATAGCCATGATATCCTTGCAATGCATTCCTTTAGAAAGGAAAAAATGGAGAACTTGAAACAAATGTTCACGAAGAGTTAATTCACCCTCACCATCAAACTTAACTTAGGACAGGTTATGGAAAACTTCCACAAGGATGGTAAGATTAAGCTCTTTAGAAAAACATCCCAAGATTATGATTTGGGGAAGAGCCATCTTGGATAAGAGATTCAAATAAGAATCAATGGCTTAGCCTGTCATCTTCCCTCCTTCTACTGCCATTTGTTGATGGTTCTGGAAATCCGTCAACCAAGGCGGTCTCCCTGATGTGAAGTCCTAATTAGACCTCACATCATTTGGAATAGGATCCCCATTTGGCGTATTGGCCCTGTTGAAACATATTCTTATAGATTTTCCTTAGATTTATCTATAAGTAAAAGAGAGAAGCGTGTATGTGCCTTTGCGAAAAGTAAGCAAGTAGTGCCTAGTGAATATTCAGTTGCAGGTGTATGAAGGTTCTTCTATTGCAGAGGGAGGAAAAGTGAGCCTCTAAGATAGAGGTAATAGTACCACCTTAGTAGAGGTGCACACAAGTGAAAAGAGAATCGCCTAACATCAAACAGAATAGTCCACATAGATGTGATGGTTGTTACAACCATTACAACACATTTTCAACTCGATAAGCTCTAAAATAACCGAAATAGTTCAACTACTTTAGTACAGGTGAAAGAAAACATGAATCATAAACATCCACATAACAGTCTTAAAAATATTCACAATCCATCATGAAAACATGCTATCCATCAAGCTTCAAGTGTTAAGTAAAAGTTCCAAGATACATGCATAAATGAACATCACTAGCTCCAATAGTGGAGCATTGAAGCTACGACTTGATCCCCAAAAGTACCAAGTCTCTCTCTCTGATGCCTTATGGGAGAAGCCAAGGTAAAAATTCTTTTTCTTGTACAATGAGGGTGTATATATAACAAGTCGAGTGATCCTTCACCTCCCTTGTGACTCTTGGCCTACCCTCATGAATGTTCGACTTCTCTATGACCTTTTGACTTCCTACATGACTTTTCACATTACATGAATGAATTATGGACTTCCACTTTACATTATATTTTTACACTATAGAATTTACATAATCCAAAAAATGATGTGGTACATGATGAATCATGACACTGATGACATGGAAGTGTCAAGTCACTCTTTGCTGCTAGTTTCTTTGTGTCTTCTCAACAAATAGAACATGGTATTTTCTTTCTCCTCCTTATGACTTGAAGATAAGGAGTCGTCAATGTTGTTTTTATCTTTTATCTTCTGTTGTAATCTTGTGTTCATTCTTCTTCTCACCTGATGATCATTCAATTTATTTAGCTCCATAGGTGTCTCTTAGCATGGTCTACTTCTCCATCTCCTTCATCATCATCCTGCCATAGCATGAAAGAATACCTGTGGCTGCAATCCACCATGACAAGACAACATCAATCTGATAAACCACTAATCTAACATGCTTCATGAAATCTGGAACTGGTTACTAGTTGAGTGACTGACTCAAGGATTGTACAATTCCATAGGTCAAGGTCTAGGATTGAGGCTTGATACTGTGCAATGCACAGTTCTGGAGGCCTAGGTAGAGGGACTACATAGTTAAGGGACTCAAGAGATTAAGCAGCAGGCTTGAGGCTTGACACTGCACAATGTGTAGTTCTAAAGGCCTAGGATGAATGAATGCGTAGTTAAGGGACTGAGGAGGTCAAGGTTGAGGCTTGATGTTGCCTAATGTGTAGCTGAGAGAGGAGAATGAGCTAAGAGATTGTGTAATTGAGGGGTTCAAGGGCTCAAGCTTGAGGCTTGAGTCTTAAAGTTTCCCATGTAGAAATTCCTTGTAGATTCAAATACTAATTGTAATATGCTAAAACAATAGACTTGAATCTACTCTACTCATCAACGGAAACAATTAAATGATTGCAAAATCACGAAGCATACAAGAGAAAGAATTCAATAAACGAATTACATAATGATTTCCAGGGAAAGCCACAATTAAAAACTCTTGCTATCTGTATATTTCATTAGTTAGAAAATATGAGAAGATTACAATGCTTTTCTCAAGCCTAAGCAACCTTTGCACTATCTCTATCTGTCTCACAACTTCCTAGACAAGCCCAGGCCAATACTTAACCAATTTTATGCTTGCACAAGTCCCTATTTCCTTTTGCTATTTCCTTAGGAATTAGCCCCGTATTAATTAGTCAAATTTCTCAATGGGAATTGCACATTCCTCATAGGAATTCCTATGACTGCATGCACCACCTATAAAATTCCAACGATTATACGACTGATAATACACTGTCCCTGGACTCCAATCTCAACTGGGTAATTCTCAGATCTGACATGCATGAGTTATTTATGGGTGAATTACCAATTTAATGATTGATCATTATAGGCATCACCACACTATATTACAGGCAACACGACACTACTAGACCTCCCATTAGTTCCTCGAATAGTTGGAATTGGTTTAACTGAGTTTAATTCAGTTACACTGAATTAATTAATTACAACTCAAAATGAACTCAACCAGGGCTCCTATAATGTAGGAGACACTCTACATGACTCAAGTTAGACCGTCAAATCGAATTAACTAAGCCAATGATCCAGGTGGATATTGGTGGCTACGTGCCTTTTCCACCTAGACCTCCAGTTGGTTTCATTTGTTTCCTTGTTTACTGCAACATCTACTATTTTTAGCAGTTTTTTGGGTCTTGAACTTTCAGAGCACTTTTGACCCCCTAAACGACATTTTTTTTAGGTCCGCAGCAAGCCCATAGTGATATGTAAGGGCCCATCACAAATTTTGTAGTACTCAGATAGATATTTCCAACAAGGTATCGTACATCCCAAACGAAGATAATATGACCAAGTTACGACCCTGGGAAGTTGGCTACCCAACTAACCCCAACGAAGCCGACAAACTCTTGGCGTTCCATCTCCTGGGGTTAGGGTTTTGGTTGTTTATGGTTTTCCACTGTTTTTAAATAATAAAAAAGCCCTTGACCCTCATTGTAACACAGTTCAGAAGTATGTAGCCGCCACATCTCTTCTCAGAGATAAGCTACCTTCGCCCGAGCTAGTTTTATTCCCATTATGTTTGTAAGCATATTTCAGTATTTGAAATTAATTAAATTAAGTGTTATTTATGCTCCATCTCTGTATTTATTGTTATATTTGTAATTTTTTGCATTCTTGTTTAAGTTCAGATAAGTGGTATCAAAGCAGTCTGCTCTTTCTCTGTTTTTCTTTGCATGTCTCCAATGAGGTCAGCATATAAGGAATTAGGGCTCAAACTTGTCAAACCTTTGCAAGATCATTTATGCAAATCCTGACAACCTCCCATGGTTGAATGGAAGAAAGACAAGGGGGCAGGAGATCCTTTCAAAATATTGCACGAAGAAGCCCTCTAGCAACAGAGGAACACGATGATGGACAACTTTTCCCAGATCCTTCAGCGGCTACCCAAAGACGACACATCTTCTTCCAACTACTCTGGAAGTTCCACAGCCTTTAAGGTACAAGTAACTTTGACATCCCCAATCAGGAAAATATTGTTTTTTCACTTCTAAAAGCCACCCCACACTTCAAGGATTGGTAGGAAACCTATTATGAGAAGAGGGACAAAAGTACACCCTCACTGTTTTCAGCCACACCCACTTGGAATCCATTCATGGATGCCATCAAGGTGCAGTACTACCCTTTCGGGACCTATGAGGATAAATACATAAAGTGGAGCACACTGCGACAGGGAAGGGACCAAGAAGTATCGATGATTAGAAGCTCAAAATTTGTCAAAAATTCAAAGTGTCAGAATTTTGATAGGTTTAGCTTCCTATTTAAGAGCTCATCATTTTGAATCGAATGGTGCGAATGACACTCAAATTCGAGCTCGTATGCAGAAACTAGAGTTGGTCAAAGTTT